>DWGJ01000920.1:0-23720 GCA_018246895.1 Aspitha aspitha aspitha
AATTTCATACTCCTCCGTGCGCGCAATTTTCGTAAAAAGGGGTCCAAAGTTTTCGCTTCACGTATTAATATATAGATCTTATTTTCGTAGCAAAATTGTGACGCATCGGACGTACTTAGTCACCTTTATCCATAAATGTTATGGCCGTATTTTTTGTCTGGGTCGTTTAAAATAAGGTCGAAACGAATAAAAATAAACGATATCTGATCAAAACATCCACTATGTTATATTTGAAAACAAGATTACCTACATGGTATTGTTAACTACTGTTTGGATAAAAATGTTTTAGACGTGACAGATTTACCTGTTGTTTCTGAATTTTTCCACCCGCGCTTTTTAACTGTAGGTGAAGTAAATTGTGAAAGTAGCAAAGTTCTTTGTGTATTATTCCGACCTCTTACCCCGATCTGTAATTTACGTTTTATTTTCCACGAGCTTACTCATGTTTCGGTACCGGATTTTTAAAATGGTATAACCACACTGCAAATATTTTGTTTGTTTGTATAATATCTTAGACAACATTTAAATACAGCTATCTGAAATCATCCAGAGATTATGCTATGTTACAATTTAGCCATGTTTTTGTTAGAACCTTTATTATGTTATGTAGTTTTAATTACCAGAAAGTTCCACGTCCATTAAAAACAAGCGATGGTCGATAAATTATGCGTTTGCAGTCTGCATTATCCATCGCCTTTCTCATTTAAGACATCGTAAAATTTCGGCGATTTTGTATCCGAACTTGTTACTTTTTTACATTATCTCAATAATTATAAAAGCTTATGTGTAGTCACGTCTCTGTAATGCTTATTTCGTCATTAATTTGACAGTTACTGAACGCCTCGCAATGGCCATATAAATCAAAAATCCGTTATACATTTCTCAGCGTCTATTGAATAAAAAAATATAAATGCACACCCACATTTTTAAAACGGTATGCCGTTTATAACACGAAGTGTGAAATATGTTGATGCGACTACACAAAAAGTGTAATATAAAAACAGAACAAAAGGACAATGATTACTTTGTTAATAGTTTTCTTTGAACGGTTATTGCAGTCAGCGACTTTCGAAATGTGTCATTATTCGAGAAATCATTAATTTATTATTATTAAATTCAAACTTGCGCACCAAACATTTGATACACAATGTGTTAGAATATATATGTAGATATCTCATTGCACAATTGTAAATGTATATATCTATGTCCGCTATTAACGAAAGATCGTTAATTGCAAACTGGTAGAGATACCAGACAATGTTTTGGTAAAACTGAAGCCACTTAAATTAAAAAGAAGTAAAGTAGAATATACAAATTGTACCACTATTACCTACTAAACATTAAATAAATATTCACATATATAAGTACACACAAAAATATTATTGTGAAAAGAACCTATTAGTCAGATCGCAAAAATTTTATAATTTGTAACTTGATAAGAATGTGAAGACGTATTATTAAACATAATAAAAGCGGTAAATTCCGTCTTTGTTATGAAATTTATATTAATAAGAATGAGTAATCATAATTTTAACAAAGTAGATATGAAAGAGCGAATGAATTTCTTTTTTGCTGCCCATGTAGCTGCAGTATTTGTGATGACGTGTTTCAGCTCAAAGTAGTAGACAGTCATGCGTACAGAGTGTCAGCGTGTGGGGTAAAGCATTCCGAATTAGTCTTCTGAAGCGGTACGTACTCTCTACAGCATCTAACATCACCCTAGGAATGGCAATACAAAGGCATGTGACCTCAATCTGCGAAGAAGCTATTATTATTTATAAAAGAGAGTTTTGAAGTTATAATGGTAAAACCCGTTACATTACAATTCACACTTCAAATGCGCACCGAATTCCTAAACACTCGTAATGTATCTATTTCTACCGATCACTTATTTTACTGTGTCACAACGTTGTTCCTAATCAAACAATTCATTGGACTGTTAACACAACAGATTGTACCCTACCCGAATCATATATGGCTATCAATTGTATCGATTCTGGTTTTATTATTGCTATTGTACATAGTCCAAAAAAAACAAACATTAGACTAATATGAATCCTAAGAATAATCTTCGAAAAATTTCACTTTTAAAGGGGTAAAATAGGTGTTTAAAGATTGTACCAAATTTCTACAGCTTGGAAATTAGACACCTATAATTTTAATAAATATAGCCCACGTTTTTGGTAAATAAAAAAAATGTAACAATAGCATTTACTGATTTTTTGAAATTTTTGTCGTGCGCGCGCACAACTGATGGCAAAAACCAGTGATCTGTTAAAAAATAAAAACGGGTCCCATGACGTAGACATGTTTATCAGTATATCTATAAAGATATAACAGATAACTGTTGTCTGGTGTAGTCTCATTAATAATGACCAGAACTATACTGAGTAGGGAATTGTGTTATCGATTTCTATCCGGAGCAATAACGAGTTCCTGTGCTCTATTTAAGTAATAAATTATCTACATAAGTAGGTATTTATAAAATTATGTAACCTTATTGGCTGTCTTATTATCACGGTAGTAACTCTGCCTAGTTACGAATTGATAGTCGGATATTAACTGTCTATAGCTATTTATTATCCTTAGTAACTTTACAGGACAAACAGTGGCTCGATTGAGTGGCGCTTTTATAGGTAGTTCGTTGACTTCGGTATTTATCTGGCTGATCTTATTACGCATCATTAATCTTATTACATCGATGATAAATAATAGATTCCGATAAAAAACGGCTGTACATTAAGCGCAGTCCATTCACTTTACTGCTACTCGGGAAAGTCACTAAATATTATTATTTATTAATAATTAATTTTCATGTGATGTAGTTGCAAAGCATTAACTACATAACTTCTGCTTCGCCACGCATCCAAGTTTATAATGTAAGCTATCGACAATGGCTACTGGGGCTCTATCAGTATTTTAAGCTATCAGCATCCATGTTACTTGTTTAATGATAATTTATGAAGATTGGATTAGCACAGGCTATGTTTATCTTACATTTACAAATTGAAATTTTCATTATTGTTCTAAAAAAAATAGATATACGTTGATGAACTAGAAACTATGAAATATTTGATCGAAGGTATTAATTATGTCATAGCATTGCTACGTAAACAAAACGCTCTTGAAATATTCGCCATAAAATTTATTCATATATTATGTAAACGATATTTAATGTAAATATCATCCATCTGTCTAAATAAATTAAATTAAATATAATAATTAATAACTTTATTTATTTCAATAGAATATTACTATAAATTTTTAATTTCGTAAGGCTCGCTTTAAAATATGTATAATACTTTGTTTTTAATGTATGATTAAGCATATAAATTCTAGTCTATTACACTAACTAACAAGACAGATGTACAATAAATACGCCAAAACGTCCCAGGTTAAGCATGTTGAGTTCATACCAATGGTAAACACTATCATAAACTTCAACACATAAGCGAAGTTAGCGTATAAAGGTCACGACGTATGTGTGTTGGAATTCTAACGGTTGCACTATGTTCCAATAAGTCATGAAATGTTTAAATTATAATCAATATGTATATGTAGAACGAAATATGTAGAGTACCTACCCACATGATAGATAGAATGACATAAATAAGATTTATGTTAAATTAATGATGAGAGGTCATTGTAAATCGTAAATCTTCACGGTGCATACATCGTCCAGGAGTAAAAGTGTCAATCTATAGAAAGTAAGTATGTATAGTGTGGCGGTAGACTGACTATTAAACTTGTTTTAGTGTGAAAACTTTGCTTTTATCTTCGCGAGTCGAAATGATTAACTACTTAAGGTGCGTTTACACTCTCCATATAACTCTGTAATATTTTTCTTTAATAAAGTAAATGTTATATAATATTCCTTGGAAGACAAAGAAATTATAATATACAGTTTTGTGTTATCTATTTTTGTGTTATTACATACATTGCAAATATGTATTTATGTTTTCCGGGCGGTTAAGAAAAAGTTTGAAAAAAAGGAAAGCTCTTGTTTTTGTATTAACAAAAATGTTTAAAATAAGTGTAGTTGAATAAAAAAATATTATTATTAAGTTTTAAGAAATGAATGTCTTAATTTTTCTATTGTAATACAAAAATTATTCATGTAACTTAAAATGAGTGTACACATTCTATCACGTTAAGATGCAAAAAGCCTACAGATCCAACGCACAGTACGACGACGCATAGAATCCTCTTTAGATCCGCTTTATGTCTTTACATCCGCTTTATGATTTGCATCCGCTACTATCAACTAATAAATAACTTTCTCCGTGTCCTAATATATTGTAATGTCCTCCTTAAAAACCAGATTAAATGATGATCGTTTGGATTTACGTTCATTGAAATAATTACAGAATCTATTAAATATTATCTCCCCTAATTTCATCGAAACATGTGACTAATAGCTAATCTTGGTCCTAAGACATTCGTTCGTAATGTATGCATTTGGACCGGTAACAACACTTTTCCGTCAGGGACTTTTTTTAGAATAGAATTAAATTATAATTATGGGTACAATTAACACACTTTTCTTGAGTTGTAAAGAATCATTGTAAGGAAAAATTAAGACCATTACGTTTCTGGAGTATTTCCCTAATTCTAAAATGTCATTTGAAGAACAAAACACTTCGACCTTAAAGGACATCATTACAATAATCATATTATTTAAATGTGAAGTTGAATTCATTAATGAAACCGAAGCATAATTGTGACAATTCTACCATAAAATCTTATTAAACAGTGCCTAAAAGATATTCTTTATTCTTTACGTGTCAAATAAAAACTAAAGCAAAAGACCTCGTGTAATACTCATATGTAATATAACAATATCCATTAAAATCACATTATTTAACAATAAGATACATTGTCACCTATAAAATACCACTATTAATATGCCGTCCTGCAGCGCAGATGGTTCCGGGTTCGATCCCCAACCGAGCAGATATATGGATTCGTCTTAAAAACGTTTTAACTTAATAATTAAAGAAGATGTTTCTTGTGTTCTAGACTGTGTACAGGACTGTTACATCTTAAATCATTAATTAAATACTCGGGAAGAACCACGTAATCATAAAAAATGGAATGTAAATACCGTAAACAAAACAAATGTCGCTAAACATTATACGCATCTATACTTAATGTTATAAAACTGAAGAGTTTGCTTGGTTGAACGTGCTAATCTCAGGAACTACTAGTTCCAATTAAAAAAATATTTTTGTATTGAATAGTCCACTTATTGAGAAAGGCTATAGGCTATGTAACATCACGCTATGACCAATAGGAGTGGAGCAGCAATGACAAATGTGGTCAAAGCCGCGGGCACAGCTAGTTAAATATAAGAGTATGGACTTGTATATTTACGTTATTCCATAGTAACAAAACTTTTTAACTGTAATAATACATCGCCCCGTAGATAGCAAAGAGTGTGTTTACAAATCAACTTACAATTTTGCCATAAAGAAAATGATATATCCGTGTAGGCTGCCACCACGATCATTTGTTAACCTTTTTACGTATTTCGACAGTCGTAAACTAAAACGTAGCAATGGAACCTATATAAACATATGTATATTTTCTGATACATACAACAGGATATAAACACAGAGCGAGCATGAAAGTAAACGGCACAAAGGTACTGCTTATTTCTCTGACAAATTTCTTTCAGCAGACCTGTAACTGGAAATGGTTGAGCACGTGGTAGATTGGAGGGTACATGCATTGGAGTGTACATACATAACTGGACATAGTATAGACAAAAAGAATTGTATCTACATATTAGTTGAATATTATACATCTACATAGTGATTAATGGTATTTTAATACGGCTACCTAAAATGTTACGGTTGCATTGATAATCAATACAGCACACGCGAGAATAATTGTCTGTCAAATAAACATTCAATTCGATTCTAAATCGATCCCGGAACCTGTTTGAATCGATATTTTTATTAACAGCGTAAGATTGCGTTTCACAGTCTACCTATCAAACGATATCGATGTATCTGAGAGATACATATTATTATTATACCATCACGCCGGGTTCCTAAGTTGGTAGGCAGAAAGCACCGAGTGTCAAATATTGCCATCAGCCAGTAGCTGATCTATTTAATACGTATAAAAGATACTAAGATGTGTCTATGCAATAAATATTATGTAAGATTAATTTTAATTATTTATTATGATAATTGTATCTCTTGATTTATCGAATTCAGCAATTATTAAATTTCCTTGTTACTAAACTGGCATTTGATTTTGCGTAATGATAAACGAGTAGATTCAAATATATTGCAAGGCGATGGGTAGTTAATGGTCTGGTTTTTCAGTTAGAACGAAATTTATTGATTAAACTTTATTTAAATCAATAAATTTGAATTCCATATATGTAAATCTGCTTAAGCCCAGCGGTTAGCATTTACCACCTAGCGAAAAGTTGAGTAAAACTTTTAATTTATCACACATATTAGGTATACTCAGTATGTTAAGGTGTGTAAGTAATTTATTTTGAATATTTGGTCTAATTTTTGACGACAGTACGTTGAAGATGAGATTTTCGAATTTCGAAGGAACTTAGCTCTTATTTTACGTGAATATTTTGATGACCTTTACTTATCTTTAAATAGTGCGTTACAGGGGCTTATTGGTTTTGAAGCATATGATTTAATAGGTATATTAAATCGCTTAATAAATATTCCACACATAAGCGACTAGCCTGCATGCAGTAAAAGAAGAAGTATTTCTTTACGTATTAAAAGAACACGAATTCATTATAATGAATTTATCATTTAGATGTAATAATTAATCTCGTATGCTAATGAAAATCTAGATTTTATGCTATTAGGTATTACTAGTATTAGGGGTCATAGAAGCTAGAAAATTTATCAACCAAGATTGAAAAAATTTATTGAAATATATTTGCGCAATATGTGGGCAAATAAAAAATTTCATTGTCACTTATAGTAAACTAACTCCACGCCTCAAAATGGCTATAATCGAGGAGATAAAAGAAATTGTTAAGAACATTAGGTATTTATTTTTAAATGCAACATCTTATCTCAAATGTTTCAAATCTCGATCACATTTCCGTAAGACGTGCCAAAACAGCACGAAATTTACCTTTAAAGGGGGCCGAGTGTAAAGTATTTGTGTCTATTAAAATATTGTCTCCGCAAATTTCTTGGTAATACACAAATACGGATCAGCGATCCCTTTATGCGGTTGCATTTCGTGGTAAATATGAAAATAAACGAAGCAAGGTATGCGACCTTCGCGGACGTCCTTACTCGAGTTTTTGGCCTCGCGTACCGCCACCCACAGGCCATTACATGTTTTTTCACCTCTGTTTGGCAACCGCATCCTTGCTACCATTGTTATTAAAAATCGCATCTATAAGGGTACATACACATGTTCTTTTGTAGCACAACAGCATTCTGCTATTGAGCAGTATCTACTCGTATTTAATAGGTAATGTGCCAAGGATGAAATTAATGCATTTAATTTTACATTGTGTGCAAATATTTAATTTTAATCTTATTAGTCGCTCTTGCTTCGTGTTGTTCGTACCAATGTCGCATGTCGTAGTCGTCATATCGGTTTATCTCTTACGCTATACCTACTTAACCTGTGTAGCTTCCAGACAAAGTTTTAGTCAGAGCTCTGGGACACTTTATAATACGTATAATATACATATAAATGTGCATACATACATGAAAATATGTAGAAGATGCCGACTACCAATTTACATTTTATACGTTTAAACATATCAAATTTAAACGTGTCACTTAATATGCAACTATAATATAGTGGTTTTGCATTAATTTGCACTGATCTACTAAATATTATTAAGATACTCTTCGTTTCAGAAAGCAATTTGTGTGGTTAATCAATATAGAAGGAACTGAGTTTATCGGTTTCTTGATGCTTAGTGGATCGGACCATTGAGATGACAATCGTAGATTCGATTCCCACCCAACGTAAATCTTTGTGCGGTGAGCACGAGTGTTTGTTTTCGTTGGTTGTACAATTATTAATTTAGGTATTCCTAGATTTAGAAAAGTATAGGTATACTAATAGTAATGTTTACTGGTAGTATGATAACCGTATAATAAGTTGTGCTTCCTTTGGGAACGTTTAGCTTCAGTTAGTTTAAGTAGTTAAAATCATTGTTACGCATCATATCCGGCCTTACGTAAGCCAATTAATAATAAACAAATCGAATATCTCATGTTACTAGCAAGCAAACGAACTCTGTGATAATACAGAAGCAGTTGAAAACGAAAATACAACGAACTAATATAATTGATTCCAAAGAACTGGTATGATGTTAACCCTATAAGAATCCGTAGAGGTCAGAGCATAAAAGCGTTTCATTCTCTTCCTATATCATCTCTCAATGTTAGTTAAGCAATTTCCAATAGCTAACAATAGACGACCTCTCGTTGGAATTTTATACCACTATTGGGCCATTTATAATATTTGTTGATTTATTAGTAAATTTATTAGTCGAACATCAATCACAGTTGTTAGTATCAATTTGTGCGATTCTAAATTTAATTATCACTGTTTCAACTAGTTATTGTTGGAGGTAATAATTAAAATATATTAATAGGAAATTAATCAATTAACTCTGCTGTCGTTCTAAATTATACGTAGCTATAAGGTAGGCTTGAAAGTAACGTGAAAATATTATTTCAAAATGCCTCACCATCGTTTCATACATTCAGTTGACTAGATCGAACTAATTTTCTTCATCTTTCCTTCTTCGGATGGGCAACGCGTGGAATACCCCGCCTACCTGCCTAATCCTGTACGAAGAAAGATTAATTATTCAAGTGCCTACGTATCATTAGATATTGTATTTACTAATTGTTTAGTAGCAGGAGTTCACAAGTTAATGTTGAACGACACACATTATTAGATTCTATTATGTCCCGCTTTTACTAGTGTACATCTTTATACTCGTAATTATATGATAATTTTTAAGCATCAAATAGAATTATTGCTGAAATTTCTTAGCACCATTTCATTTTGGCGAATCACGTGATATAAACCGGTTTATGTGAACATAACGTATGAATTTTACCTTTAATACGTCTGCTTGTTCATGTGTATAATAATGGCACCCTCTAACCTCTTATATTCGGATTGCAGACACTTACTTGGCAGGTGAAAAGAAATGTACAGACAGTATGGTAGATACAAAACGTGCATTGACACTACTAACACACCCATCTACTTATGAACATACATATACATATATCACAGAGCTACGAACGGTAAACAGTTATTTTTTTATTTGCAACATAGAAGGCGTTTCTCTATTTCTGATTATTCGACTGCGAAAGGAGGGTTATATTTTCGTGTGTATTTATATACCTATTTACTTATGTATATATTGTATGTTTACTTCTTTGGCACGGCCCATAAATGGTTAGATCCATTTTAAAATTTGATATGTATTGTAGTTACATTCGTCTTAGTAGATTATATGCTCGGTAAGCTGGAAATAAAACAAAATCTTGGGTTACATATATTACACAAATTGTGGGTAGATACCAATTGGATTATTGACTAGGATGCAGAAATATAGAAATTCTCACATAAGCTTTTATCCCTTACTACTCTTTTACGAATTAATTCAAAAAACGTGTTCCATGGAGTATAACATGTCCTTTCCCACAGCTTAGGGTATCTTTATTGTAAACAACCCAAGAAAACCAATAATCCTTTCGCATTTATAATTACGTAGATTTCCAATATGAACGTTCAAATAAGACTGACACGTCCAAACACCACTAAATACAACATTTATCAAAATGGCCAACCTAATTCGGATTTATTAAAATAACTACATTTTTCGACTTATTTTAAATATTAATTGAACTAGTATTTTATTCATGAAGGTTAAGGTTGGGTCGTATAATGGTTGGAAAATGATAATTTCGCATGAAATAATGCCGGTAAATAACTTAAGGAACTCGTTTAAAATTTATAATGGAAATATTGAACTGAAAAATATGGAACAACATTTTTTGCCAAATAATATTTTTGTACAGAGATAGCCATAAATATTTCAAACGCGAACATAACATAATGGTTTCGATAATAATAGTAGTTCCTGTCTTGTTCGATACTTTTTAAAAGCTAACAAAAACCTGTACACAATCAATTCCTCTATTTTATTCAGAAGCACATAAAATCATCACTAAATAAGTAAGCTTTGCCTGCTACTTTTGTCTTTGTATACCTAGATTCATCAACGAAAAGATGTGATTAAAGAAACCTAAGAATGAATATGAATGCGGCGTTGGTTCCGTACACAACGCTGCTACTCACATTTCATGAGTGCGCCGCCCGGTGCAAGGCTTTGGTAATGTAAGCGTGCGCGCCGCTGGCGCCTGTTCGTGACGTCACTAACACCTACATCCGCCCGATCGACTAAATTTAATAGCCACATTCCGATCATTCTTACAGATTCCTGTTTTCGGGTCCGGAACGTCGATTCGGTTATTGAGAACGGCGCCAGAGTGAATGTCATTTCCTTGAAGAAAAATATATATTACCACCTACAATCTGCTTTTGTTATTTATCTCATTCACAGAACTTAACATTTTAAGTTAGTCATTGGATTGCATTAAAGCTTGAAGTTATTCGTGTGTTATTGTAACTTCTAGTAAAATTGCATTAAAATACCATAATATTATTTTTGGTGAATTCTTCCATGTTTACAGTTTCATCAATGTCGTACCTTAGCGATAAAGAAATTAATTTGCAACTTTTAATGTCAAAACGGACGTGATTACTTATCATCTGCAGAAAATATAATTTTAAAGTTAATTTGTAAACGAAAGCGTGATAAGCTAGGACGCGTGATAAATCACACTCGTGATACACACTTAACACCATTTATACAATATTCAATTCTCATTGAAAAGTGACAGTTGACTATGAGGATGGAATAACGGTGGAATGTTCTCGGCTGGTAAATAAATAGGCGGGCAAAGTTCGCGAGGTGCCTTAAATTGATATCGGTTAACGGTATCCCGTCTCTGTAACTGCACGGTATTTGACCATACCCTTTTTTATAAATCACCAGTCCGAACGCCTGGGATTTGTCATTTGGGTGTCCTAATGGAGCGATTTATCCTGCCCACCACAACCGCGATAACGTTCACGTCAACCCGTTGCTTCGAATACAGTAATTTGGTAACTTACAACAAAAGTATACTTTTCTTGTTTAATTATCCAAAACAGTTATACGGCACTGAAAATATCGAACGTTCAACTCGCATGCTTATTACGCTTGATTAAACAACGTTTATAGATCTCATTCGCGGACAGTTAACAGTTAATCAGTTGATTGCGATCGCCCGCTCCGCTATGATGTTCAACCGACGCCATAAGCAGTCATTAAAAATGAAGATATCAATCATAGGCTTGATTTGGGTCAATTATGAATAAAAATATGTTGAACTATTCACCTCACGCTGTCAGCACTTGTCTAGTCACTCGCCTGTTGCTATACAATCGGTAGAAAAAAGATATTATTGATTTCAACCCAAGCTATGAAATATGTTCAAAGTGTACAAAGATGCATTATAGAAAATAGAATCACCGTTAAGCCTTCTCTTTTAAGAAGTGTGGCGCTCTCGGTACCTTTCCAAGCACGATTGTCAAGTGTTGCCTTTGCTCGCATAACTTTGCTCCAATTATGAAATAAGCGTACTCGTGCAAATTCCACGCCTTTATAATATAAAGATAAATAATATTTGGTCATTGAAATATGTGCCTTACGTGCTGATAATAGGACACATTGTATGTTGAAACCTCCGAATCGTAATTTGGTTTGGAATTCGAAATGTCGCAGGTCGCAGTGTCGTCTTTGGTCGGCGACCGCACAAGGCCGCGTGGATGCGATGACCTCAGACTGTTTTACACAGCGTTACGAAACCATAACATATAAGATTAGTTCGCGTAGCGACTTTGTTCGCAATATCTATGTAAATATAAGACGTTTCTTCATAATACATATTTGTGTGTACGTAAAATCTCTGTAATACGATGACTGTAAAATGGCTTTTGTTATGTTTTAAAAAAGTGTCAGCTATTTCACATCTAAATAAATAAACCAATCGCTACATTATTATTATCATAAATGCACTCGAGACCGCTCTTAATACTTTTGCTAATCTTTTAAATATATCAGGGTTGCTGGAACTTTGTATGTAGTATTAAGATCTCATTTAGACTAACAGTTGTGATTCGTCATCTGATATTGGATAATTACAGACAGAGAATACCTTTACATAAGAAATTAATTGCTTGTGGTATTCATAATCTTTAGTGCATCTGCAAGTATCAGTGTGGTCGGCGCACACAGATGTATTTAAAAGATTGAATTTATTGCTTTACTATTAGCTACCACCTTCCATATCAAAAATATGAGCGCTCTGATGACATGTCAACTTTTATGTATGTGTATTATTATCGATAATTATCGTGACGAATGAAATTTAATTCTGTATTTTAACGTAACAACTGTTGTAAATTATTCCAAAAGTGTGACTAATCCCATTAATTATAAAAGCGATGAACCCAAAAACAGTTGTAAATATCAAATTATTTTAAATACCAAAAAATTTATTGACTCTGTGATGAGACAACTGTTATTACAATATAAATTGTTACTGCAAGTGATATTTCAAATAACGTTAGCTTGTTGTAAGAGGTTATCAATATTTCAAACGTTTTTTTTCACAGGAAGACACGTAATAATCAAATAGCGCTGTAAATGGCGTTACAAGCATAATAACTGTGTGACGTGGGATCAAAATAAATTTATTTGACCACGCGGACGAAGCCACGGGGTAACAGTTAGTAATACGTATAATATATAAATATGAATTTGTATATTTATATACATTTGTAGATTTGTGATTGGGGTTTATAATCGGCCGTGGGTGAGTTTAGCCCCAGATATTATTGTATATTATTACAATTTTGCAAACCAACCGGCCCCTCAGGTTCAAATACTTTGCATGTTTATGTTTTTATCATTCATGCAAAGATCCTAAACTGGAGCAAAATGTTTCAAAACAGAATTAATAAATTCAAATGTGGGCGTCATTAAGGACATTCCATTGGTTATTTATTATTTATTTTTTCGCAAAAAAATTGTTTACTCTCCGATGGCTTTGAACTCTTAATAGCGCGAGCTATTTAGATTATTTTTTCTTTCATAAATCTGGATCTTTACATATGAGATTTTGTATCATTGTGCATATAAGGTGAAATAAAAGTATAGATTTAACATAGTCTTTGGCAGCCGTGAAATATAGAAGACAATTAATTTAACAATATTATTTTATCCGGAAAGAATCACGGAAAATCACAATGGGTGTGTTGCGGTATCATGTCTGTTTATTGTTTCTTTAAACGCGTGATATCTAAACCGAAAAGTTAGGCATGTTAAAGCTATGTGCTGTCAATGGGACCTTAATATTAAAGGTTAAAGTTAAAAAACGCAAACGTAAGGATAATATTCTTCTACCAATTAAAAGATAATTCGACCCCCAGCATTTTTTAAATAATTGGGTTTAAAAATATTGCATAAAGAACTACCAAATATCTATTCGGTATATTCTTTGAAATAAAAGGACATCATCAACCGCTGCTACTACGCTTAATCATGTATGAGATCACAATTAACATAAATTTCACTACTTTCCTCATAGACAAGTCTAGGGCCTTTAAATGTGCTGTACACATTGCGCAAGATTGGACTGTCACTGAATTGAATTGTTAACGCCTAAAGACAATAACAATAAATAATGTCGTGCTGAGAATAACTTATTTTGTACTTAACATTAAATAAGTGGTTATCATACTGAACCAGCGAAGGCTAACTTCCGCCATGTTAAACATTGTAACGGTAAGACATACACGATAGCGAATCACGCATATACGCGTACGTTTCTCGATTCATCAAAAAGCCGAACGTACGCTTTATTGTTCCAATTGAATAATGTTCATCGATATCCGATGTGATCGATGTTGCATTACATTTCGGAAATAATTCAATAAGGATTCGTCGAGAAGCGTTCCGTGATTTTCTGCAAGTAGCAAATGTACGGTGTAAGAAAGGAGAAATGTATCTAAGCAATTAATTGAAATTTTTTTTCAACGTGCATAATAGGTATGAACTTGGTCGTACATTAATGACAAGTATGCAATTATATTAGATTAAAATTGTGGACAGGATTCAGTCTAATTTTAGATCACAGTACTTTAACAGGGTAAGGTTTTCGAACAGGAATTTAACCCCTCTTCCTTTAGTAGCCTGCTGTACTACCAGTGTAGATTGGTCGAGATACGGTTTAGTGGTAAAGCTCGTCCGTCGGATGTTGTTTAACGGCCTTTAAGGATTCCGAAAATGTTTAACGATTGTAACCTAAAATAGCTGGACTCTAAGAAGCATGGGGAGACCTGCAACCTTTCCCTAATAGCTGTTATATTGTATGCATATTAAAGAAAATTTTGCCTTAATATTAAGCAGCAATATTTTTGCGTGTAAGAAGATCATCTAAGTAAATAAAAACTGTGACTTTATTATTGATGGGTAGCGGCGAAACCTCGTTTCTTCGATTTACCATACGTCGAGCGAAACCCATAACCAGTATATCAATATCAATAAATAGCGTTAAATTCATTTAGGATAAATCGTTCGTGATTACTTCATTATAATTGGAAGGCAATAAATATACAATTTATTTTCGATCAGAATGAATTGGATCACTAGACTTGTTTGTTTAATAAATAAATTTTATCAAAATTCCACTCTACATCGATTATTTTTTAAGGTCAGACGCCTCATCTTGTTTATTTGCTTTCTGCTGTTCATAATGATCGTTGTGAAATATTATATTGATAAATCCATTTTGTAACTATAATATTAATTGCTTGCAATTTAAATCTTTAAAGAGGAAATGATGATGAATTCCTATAGGTACTATCATTCGGTCCTAGACAGAGTACGTAGGTAGGAATATTAAATTCAATAATCTAACCAATTAATTAATATCCACGGATTTTTTAACAGAAAAAACATTCACATTGTAATACACTAATGGAGTACCGTGGCAAGTAAACGCATGCTGCCTGTCCATCCGAAATAAAAAGATTTATCTAATAGCGACTACACAGTGGGTACAGTTGTAGTGAGGTAGTGACGTGTCAGTCAGATACGTGCATTTACGTTCGATAATATCAAAGATGCAGCGAACTTTAAACAAGCATTAATATTCATCTAATATCGTCATAATTGACATTATGATGATTTCCCCCTGACCAAGTCACAATAAAGCACCTAATTTACAATTTATACGTAAGATAACTGACTCATTGTGAAATTTGTTTCCAAAAGTCCACGAATTCGATAAAGGCTCATCAAATGTTACTTAGAAACGATAACGGCATTGTCTGTGACCAATCTGAGAACTACGTATAGGTATTCCCAGTTGATTGAGATTAAAGCTTCGCCCAAACCACGGTGAACTTGAGACGCTCAATATACGCCAGTGTCGCGTAGTGAACAACACAAAAAAGAATACCTACATACTTAACCATACATCACAAACTTATACCATTCAATAAATCATGCCTATTAGCATCTGTATGGATCTAAAAAATCAGTGTTATTAGTTGATATTTCCAGAAGACATTATTTGTTGAGTAGGTACGCTTTTAAAAATGCTCGTAGATATTCACAAATGTTGTTTGACGAAATCAAGAAGATAAGGGAAGCTATAGACAGTTCGTTACACTTACATTAACCTACATCATACAAAAATGGAAGCTTAGTCGATAATAAATCCTTGTAAGATGCGCCAATAATATTAGGAATTACATTGATTTCAATTTTAGGAGATCTTGTTTTATTTATCTCGAATCATAAATACGTCATACAAACCATAAAACATAAGTAATTCGTCGTAAAAAATTTATGATTACATTTTAAAACGTTTAAAAATAAATACTTTTAAGGGACAGTGTAATGAATGTAAATAAACGTAAAGCTTAATGGAAATTCTCTTGCGTTTGAAAAATATTTAAATATCCTTTTGAACTCGAAATTTTCATAATCCGAATACGAAGTGGGTATCTCCACATTATAAAAAAAAATGTAAGCGCTTACGCAAATATTGAAAAACGAAACACGGTATGTTTATTACTTTATCATCACTCAAACGGACAATATTTTTGACTCCACTGCGCTCGTGACTTTGTCTTACGATTTCAATAATAAAAACCTATCTTTCCAATGGAAATAAAAATAGATACGATGTCTTTTTCTTTTTTCGTTCAAGTTAGCCTGCACTCATATATATGCATAACGATGTATGTACGTAGCTCAAACGAAATTGGTTCTTGTATTGGCACCTTAGATATTTCGGTGTAAGTCCTCAGATTGGCAGCGCACGTGCGGCCGATCTCCGAACAAAGGAGACTTCGCTCTGAAATACGTCGCAGGCAAATGTCATACGATGCTGTGGCGACATATCTTTGAAGCATGAAAACGGACAGTAACTGAAATTCATCTGTATAGTAACGTTTTAATAATTATTTAGATGTTAAATAATTTATTTATTTACACAACATTCACAGCCATATACCTAACCATTGTAAGCTTTCTCTCTAATTACGGCCAAATGTTTTACGAATACTAATTTAAAGAAAAGAAATACTTATGTAAATTCTATATATGTCTGTATGTGTGTGTGTGTGTCTGTGTGTGTGTGTGCGTTTTGTGTGTAAGAAAATTAGATAATTTTACAATTATAGGTATCCTTACATTATTCAATTAGGTATTGATTTGTTGTTTTAGAATCCCGTCAAATTTTCTGCATATGAACGAAATTTCTCATGCATGTATTTTTATATCGTTAAGATAAAAGAATAACATAAATATTATATAAAGATCTTTTAGTTTGTTTAGCAACAGAAAATAATACTTCAAGTTCGAGATAAGTGAGGTACAAAGTTGCATGAAGTTTTATTTATCTTTGTATTGCATATTCGTCATACATTGCAGCTTACAGCTCGCTCAAGATGGGTTCTAATATTGGTATTTCAGATATTCCTTAACAATACCTACCTGTATTGGCAACACTCTTACATCCGATCGCCGCACAATGAACATTTTTGAAATACGTCAAAAGCATTTATACGGTGCTGTAACAGATAAAAGGAGCTCGCTTTTACACAAATTACAATAAAATACTTTTTACATGTTAAACAGGGGCAAATCGTACATTCAGCCCTTCAATGTAAATTATCCTGCAGTCCTTAGTTGTTCCATAACCATCAATATAGCACAATGTTGTTTTACGTAAGAGTTACTCCAATGGAAAATGTCTCAGTATTTTCTGTTCCAACAGATTCAATCGAAAGGTAGGTAAATTAATAATATGTGTATACTCGAATATATAGGAATTTACTAGGCGAAAGTTGCTTTCGCTTGACGAATGTCACTCCAATTTTTTGGCTCTTAAACAGCAGCGGTCGCAATTTGATGTGTAACTGCTGAAATTTTTTTTTGCTCTCATGAACGTTTTGCTCTTTTTCATTTCGTTTTGATTAAATTTATTCTAGTTTTTCGATTTATAAAAACTCTTCAATCAAAATAGTTACAACAATGTGAGCACCAAACTTAGTATGAATGATAGACGTAGCTAATCGTGAGCGTAGCCGCCTCAAGTTTCTAATTGATTTGGATTATCCATTAAGCTATTTTGATGGATCTTCTTCCCATGTTTACCGAAGCGTACTACATTATTATAGATGTGAATATGCAATTAACAGTTTCTCGTTGTTCGAAAGACAGTATATAAAAAAGCTCTAGCTATGCCACCAAAACCACTTAGCCACTTTCTTGAGTTACTATAACATTGCTGTTACTGAAATTGAAATTTTCAAGTCACATTCTTGTGTTTGCATGAAGAGAGTGATGAATATAGATGAAGCACGGTAGGTTTGTAAGGAGAGAGATATTTGGCACTCGGTGGCTACCCCGTTAGGGACCTGGTGTGACTATGTAGGTATTGCACGAATGTAATCATTCAATATTGTACATAGATGCATTTTCCTGTTATTTCAACCTTTCGGACTTCCATCAAAAAGCGGAAATTCAGCGAAGTTGCGTTATAGAGACGATCAATCTCGATGTGTTCGCGTTCATATTGCAACCCTAGTAAATTAAAATCCAGTATTTAAGTTATATGTATATTGAAATACAGGAATCTCGCGCTAATAATGCTGATTATTATTATGATCATGTCAAACACTACTAAAATTGTTAATTTGAAAAAAATAATTAAAACTCGCGAACAATTCTTTATTAAGCCCTGGCCCTGGCCCTAAGAGATTTCTGGAACCTTGGTTACTTATCGTTAATTAACTGTCATTCTTTTTAAACATAATTTAAAATGGTATTCAATGATTTTTAATAATCACAAAGAATAGGACAGCGAACATGAAATTGTGATTAGACCTTTTTCAAAGAATGCTTAAAATTGAGGGATTGAAGAATTAACCTGAATTCCTTACTCATTGTCGTAACTTAATGACAAATGATAAAATATAAAGCTTGATTAGCCAGCTGTTATATAACGGGTACCGTTATTAACCGATTTAAGGATTTGCCCGGAAAATGTTTTTTACCGTACAAATATCAAATCAAGCGGTCCCACTTTAATCGAACGTCATCATAATCGGTATATATGTGTAATAAGATTTTATTGAAAATCGGTTAGTGGGACATTGGATACAACCGTGGGTTTGGTGTATTAAAAACAATCGATACCTCATACAATTTATCGTTTATCGTAATGGTATTAAGCAAACGGTAAATTCCAATGCAAATTAATTTATTGGACAGTATGTAGTATCATAAATAGTTATTTTCTTTCCACATTCATATATTTGTGAGTTAACTAAGTTAGGTTTGATTTTTTGCATATGAACAAAAAACCTTGTGCAACGGTGAATTGTCCATGTTTGCCTGTTGGTCCAATGCTTAGTAACGCTGACGCCTTGTCCTGAAATTGTGGATTCTAAACCAGTACAAATATTTCTGAATGAGGCCTAATATTTATTTTGCGGATGAGCGTAAAATGTTAACTATTGAGATTTTCTTAACGAGTCCAATTTCTGTCTTTCAATTCAAAACGTTCACTTAACCTACTAGCCGACAATCTATACTTAATAATTATTATAAAGCTACAGAGTTTGTTTGTTGAACGCGCTGATCTCAGAAACTACTGGTCGGAATTGAAAAAAATACCCTTATGTCGAACAGTCCTTTTATTGAGAAAGGCTATACAACATCACGCTATTATTAATAGGAGTGGGGCCGCTATGACAAATGTTGCAAAAACGGGTAAATATTGATTTCCACGCGGACGAAGCTGCTGGCATAGTCAGAAATTTATATAAGTAGACATAACACCGAATTAACCATAGTTACAGGGTACCCCCAAATATTTCATCAACACGCCACAAGCGCGTCGCGTTGCGCTGCAAATACTAGATAAGCACGCGTTGTAGCCGCAGCGGCCGTGCTTGTGGAATGAACGCGTGATTTATGAGTTTAGTGCACAAAATGTAAGGACCGCGCTGTTTTCGATATTAAAATATCATAACCGACCATACATCTTGTATTTTATACATATTCGCATGTTAGTGGCTTTGTAAATTTTACAATGAAAGTACTATGCAATTTTTTTTGTATCTCTGTGGTGCACTCGTATATCAACTACCATATCGTAAACCATTACTGTAGTATTCGATATGGAAGGAAATTAGATAAATTAGGCATTACTTACCTGAATGTTATAAAACTTAATCTCGTTTACTATAACAATAAAAAAATAATATAACGCAATACGAACGGTTCCACCTGTGGTAATTTAAAACAATGTACGTATATATATGTATCTATGAAACTTGGAAAATCCAATCAAAACAAGCCTTTCAATAATTGATAAGCCGCGGTTGTTTATTCACAATCCGTGCATAATTACCATGGGTCTATGACCGTAGTCATGATCTTTTCTAGAACACACTGTATATAAATAATAATATGTACGAGTTGCTAACATAGTAATATTACACACCTAATAACATGTAAATGTTTTAAACAAGTTATTCGTAGATTATTAAGATAAGTATTATCGAGATCAACAAATTAAACCCATTCGAGAGGAAATCTGTGTTCAACAGACAAACAATTAATAAAATGGAATAAAATATGACTACAGATATTTAAAAAATATATTAAATGCGTTATCGTTCGAAGATAAGTTAATATCAAACGTCTGTTCAACTTCCATTTTCCAAGTAATTTCGGGCACGATTATAAACAAACTAGGTACATATTGAAAATTAAAAGATAGTAAGTACTTATAGTATAAATTAAGTTAAAATTTAGTGTACTGACAACACTAAGGCGTGTCGCTTTTAAACATAGATTAAAGTTCATAAACCCTGTTGATAGTGCTTTCAGACAAGGTATTATCTGTATGCATTATATAAAACTACATAGCAGACTAGAGATATTTGAATTGATAAAAGTATCTGGAAGATATGTGAACAACAACATAAATATATTGAGGCTGCTAACTATTTTTTGAATGAACTTTTATGTCTGGCTATAGATTTGATGTACTTATCATATTTATTATATTTATATCTACGTAATTTATTAGCGACCAATGTAGAACAGCGTAAGAGCACAAAGTTAATAAAAAACAATATTTGAATTGTATTTTCATTTGCTTTTGACTACGAGCTCATCTGACAGGAACAAGTGCAGATGTACCGCGCTTGCCTAGAAAGTGCATAAGTACCTCCAGTTACCTCTAGAAAGTACCTTGAAAACACTACTGTCAATCATTTTCAAGTTTTATAATGTTCATTCAAAAACTATTAAGTAAAACCATTATATACAGTAATTACATAAACCATAAATTAATTATAATTACATCCTCATAAACATCCTTAACATTTAGGTACATTTTGTTTGTATATACCGTTCCTAAATAACATAACATCAAATACGACTCCAAGTTCATTTAAACTACTCAAATATGACACAACGTTCAAAGTGAGCAATTTCTAGTTTTAATGGAATGTGGAATTATAAACCTCGGCGTTTGCATAATCGTCGCATTAAAGATCAGTCTTGTTACAAGCGCAAGCAGGAAGAATATCTTACGTCACATCGATGAGTCCGTAAATGCAATGTTTATGTATAAGTCGTAATTAAGTAACTACGACTGTTGTTTCAGTTTCCCATCGCGTACTCGGACAGCGTGGTAGAATAATGTCCTTGATATTATCTTTATATGAAATTACTGGTCTCATGAATGGCCTTTAAATCATGGCCAAAGATCATAAATTCGATTCCCACTCAAAACTAACATTTACTACAAAAACGTTCCTAATCACGATGGTAATCTTTGGACTACCTTACAGTATGCTTAACTGTAGTTACATTGAGTCCTATAGACATATTCAGCAAATACGACGCATCCCCAGTCAATGCAAAAGCCATTAAAGGGATTTAACCCGCACGAGTAGCAAAGCATTAATGTCAAATCACTGACTAAGTAATAGTGTGAATGTCAAAAAGAACTTCAGCCATATATGAGGGTTAAACACTATATGCACTGATTCGTAAAACTGTTCACTAGTACATTAACAGAATTATAATTACTAGTGGTCGCCTACTGGTCGAAATTCTACCATAATAAAAAATAATTCTTTGACATTTATTTGTACTTTCTGTTTGATATTGACAACCATCATGTAAACAATGAACGTTGTTTGTGTGTGTCTAATGAGTGTGTTAAATGCATGGTAGTGTGTGTAATGTTTTATTTATTGATGTAATGTACTTTATTAGCATTATTATTGTAAAATATTAGCGTTCTGCACTTCTCCTACACATAAACTACATATAAGTGTGCCAAATTTCATACTCGTCCGTGCGCGCAACGCAATTTTCGTAAAAAGGGGTCCAAAGTTTTCCCTTCACGTATTTATATATAAATGTGGTGTGCAATAAAGAGTGTTGTATTGTTCTGTTGTATTGTATTGGTATGGTATCGTGACCGTCAGACTGGGCGCGCAGCGAGGCATCGAGGACGTGAGGTCCGTGCAGTTCTTCCGCGGCGTGGACTGGAGCCACGTGCGAGAGCGGCCCGCCGCCATCACGGTGGACGTGCGCTCGATCGACGACACCTCCAACTTCGACGAATTCCCCGACGTCAAACTCGAGATCCGTGAGTCCCTTCGCGCGACTGCATTCCTTTCATCGAGCCAGCGTCGGTCACCCTCGACAGGGAAACCGGAGCTCGTGGCCGCGATTCCCGTCCGCGACGGACGTCTGTGGGTGCAGTACGATTCGCTGCTTTTCATGAATACAATCGCACAAATCAAAATTTAGAATAATGCCCGTTTATAACACAAATAAATCCAAAATATTATTTATTTGATACTCGGTAAGACTCACATTCATACCGAAAAAACGGGCATAATGGCGCGCAAAAATGTCATTTTGTGATTGGTTATTTTCTACAATATTGAGTTACCTATTTTCATTAAATTTCGAATGGCTACCCTGGAAAATGTGGATGTTGGATTGTGCGAGTATTCATGAAAAGCGGCGATTTGTTTGTTCTGTGTCTGGGCGTAATAAAACTATCTATATAAGTACTATATCGTATGTATATCAGCTGTCCGGTCACCATAACGCAGGCGTTAAATTGCCTAATTTAGGATCAGACAGCCGTGTGTGGAATTGTCCCCAGTTATTTATTGAAAACTATGATACGCGGTTTTAAACGGAGGTTTCAAACAGGATAGACAGTTGTTTCATGCTAAATGTGATGTGACATTCACGGCGTTGGTTTCGAACCGCCGTTTGATACCGTGCGGCATAACTTTTAAGCGGTGATGGCCATGTCGTTTGAAACTCGGCCGCCCCGAAAAAATCAAACATCACTCGCCGTAACGCTGAAGCGAAACGCGTGACAGTGTACGGACGGAGACACGTGGCGCTCGGCGCTCTCTGCCGACCGCGTTAGGGTCGGTATTGCGGTACGTTGTTGTTGTTGTTGTTGTTGTTATTATTGCCAATTTCCATTACTGTTCCAGAGTCGGCGCCAATGAATCAGGACGGCGAGGTGGCGTACAAGGACTGGGTGTTCATCAACTACACGTTCAAGCGGTTCGAGGGCCTCACGCAGCGCGGCACGCCCACCAAGAAATGAGAAAGGAAACGCAGGTCACTCAGCAAGCCGTGTACGCCGGTCTGACGCCGCGGCTTGCGGCCCGCGACGCGCGACGTCTTTAAAAAAAGACTATATGTGTTGAATGTGTACGCATTTCGTCAGTTTCGTCCCCCGCGCCCCCCACACGACACTTGCCGAAGCCGAACACGCCCGACCGCAGCCGATTATTGCCGATCGATTTGTTCTCAAAATTCTCACATATCGCCGCTTTTCATGAATACTCGCACAATCCAAAATCCACATTTTTACAGAGTAGCTATTTGAAAATTAAACAATAAATCAGTACAGTAGAATATAACCAATTACAAAACGACATTTTTGCGAGCCATTATTCCGGTTTTGCCGTTATGAATGTGAGTC
>DWGJ01000921.1:0-23716 GCA_018246895.1 Aspitha aspitha aspitha
AATTGTCCACAACCAGAGATAGCAACAATTCAAGTGGGATTATCTCAAAGCACAAACAGAACAATGAAAAACCTTCCAATATTGGTCACTCATTTGTGCAGACTATAATAGTATTTACTGTGTAACAGTAAATCAATATAATATTGCTATGAAATATCTGTTCAATTTGGATTATATATATATATATATATATATATGTATTACTTACTGATTCAGCAGAGGGCGGAGCATTGGGTGGGATAGTGTGTTTTCCAGGGCGTTTCCTCTTGTTTGGGCTTGTTCCCGGGTATCGCGTACTTAATAAAACGGCGAGAAGGTCACCAACTTTGTCCTCATAATCCTGACACCAATACATTATAGTGGATACAACGAATGTATCTGCCTCATCAACTGTTCTACAAAACATTTGTCTTAAAACATCAGCAGTTGGTCTTTCCTGTTTCAACATTAACAGTACTGATGTCAGAGCTTCTGAATTCTCTTTAAATGATAGTTTTGGAATTATAGGTAAAACATCTTCTACGGATATATCATGTGCTGTGAGCAGTTGCCAAAGACAATACTGCTCGAATGTCTCCCAATCCAGGCTCGCTGATAGCATTGTAATGATGTCGTCTGATTTGAACATCATCAAGTTGCCTTGTAGTGTAAGACATACCAAGCGTTGCATTTGCCATGAATCCAATGTAGACACAATGATGTGAAGAAGGTCAATGTGGTTTTGAGCTTGATCTTTAAACTCCCGGTAAACATCGGGAATTAGCCATCCAAGAAGATAAGCACTGCGATCCATACATCTTGCGAAGTCGTATGCTAGGCTATCCGAGACTTTCAAATGTAAGAAACTACAGTACTCTTTATAAATTTCTGCTTTGTATTTCACATTTCGCCGTTTAACGCTATCGCGTTCAGCACGCCTTTCGCGTTCATAACAAATTTTTAAATAGAAAAGTATAGAATATCCAGCACAATCTAAAGAGTTCTGTGTCCGAAATTCTTTTAAGATCTCTAATACTAATTTATGCTGCGCATCATCTTCTGTCGTAGTGAGGGTACTGATCAAAGCAAATATTGGTGCATTTAGAATAACTTCAAGCTCAGAAGCCGTAGGACTACGACTAATTTGTAAAGCTGGTGCGTCTTGCTGTATTGCAGCAAATATATCTGCTAGGACATTTGGCGCTGGCATGGGATTTGAACATGCAGCTAGCAGAGCGTTAGCTGCAGCAAATGTTCTTTCATCTAGAAGTGTCTCAGCATAAGGACGTAGCACTAATGGAAAGGCTGCGGCTAACTCTGGGCGTTCACGAGCACGTACTTCTGATAATGGCAAATCGTCGTCATCTGTGTCTTCAGCAACATTTGCAATAACCTCTTCTTCATCATCTGAAAAGGCAGGTTCATCAGGTCCAACTCTTGGTAAGTCTTCAATACCTTCTTCTCGAATACCAGATGCTCCCTCCCCATTGCCGTTGGTACAAAATTCTTTGAATGTTTCCCTTACAGTAGTACGTAATTCACGATCTAATTTTGGAGAATCAAAAAGTGGTTGCAAATTGGGCAGCACTCTTTTCTCAATTATTTGCTGAAGTGAGTTAAATATTCCCTGTCTTACTTTGTCAGCAAAAGGAGGATAGAAGTGAGGTATTATTCTGCATAGGAAGTCCAGTAGGGTAGCAGTTACGGCGGGATGGGACCTCATTGAATGGTGCATTACTAATATTGCTGGTTCAATGTTCATTATGTTATCTTTGTCAGGTTCATAAAACAACCAATCGTAAAATAGAGCTAATTTCGCATTTGATGCTGCTACATTTGATGTGCAAGTTGTTAAAAGCCATCCAATGACGGCCCAACGAGGTATAATATCAGAACATAGTAATTCATTTGTGGGATGTATTACTCCAACAATAAATCGAATCATATCACTACGAAGACTTTGAGATTCTGGTGTAGCAAGATACTGCCTTTGGAACCACTCTTGATACTTTTTGTGATGACCAAATCTAACTTGAGATGTTAAGAAAACTAATTTTCTTTCCATGTCTGGTGTGAGTCTTGACTGTAAATATCTTCGTGAAGTCCTTGTCTGAAGGAGTTGGAGAACATTAGTGAATGTGGGGGACAACGATTTTGGGTTCATTAAAATATCCTGCCACAGTTGATTAAATTCTGGTATACGAGCAACATTTTGCAGTAATCTCACTAAATCTCTTCCTAATGTTAGAACTTCTGTAAAATGCTCTCTAATCAAGGCTATTACAAAATTTACTTCCTTTTGTCGCAAAGCCATAAGATGTGATATATTGTGGTCTTCTATCAATCTTAAATATGTGTACACTACCATACACACAAGTACAGGATATTTATCTAGCCACATACGACTGTCTATATATATGTCCAAAAGAGATTCAACTAGGAATATATTTTTGGGTGTTATATCTCCTCCAGAAGCATAACGCATTAAATTCCAGCATACACTATCCACTCCTGTGACAGCATTCCTTATCATTTCCTTAAGTAACCAAAGTAACTGGTTCCGAGTGGTATCATGAAACTTTAAATACCTCTCTAGAATTAAATTAGATAAATTATTTAGCACACAGGTTAATCCATCTCTTGTGATGAGTGTTAGGTCTCTATAACATTTGATTGCATTGTGTGGCTCTGTGAGAATAGACATTAACATCCCAAGAGATACATCTTCGTGATTTTTACAAACCGCATTATTAAGAGCATCATGGGCCTCCTTTTCACTGCAGTCAGCTACTAATGATTGAAAAAATGTATAAGCTCTTTCGTATCTCTGAAAAAAAAAGCAATAAAAAAGGTTAATAAACACTGGTTCCCAAACGAAATACCCTAGATATTTAAATATTCGCGCACTAAATACCAGCGCCCCTGTCGCCCGAATCGAAAAACTGCGAGTTGTCATGGCCGACTAATCTATTCTTTGTTTAATAAAGCGATTTTGTGTTAAGTACCTCTTCAATTTCATCCTTGTTTTCTATGGCGGTGACCACAAAAAGCTTAGGTGAATTAACTTTAGCCTGTTCCATTATTTATTATTTTTTTAAACTGTTTATTTTTATAAAAACCTCGCGGAGTTCGCCTGCATGGCTATCGGTGGCAAAATACATACATAAGCAATAGCAACAATCACAGATAAAATAAGTAGGTGCTTGTGGAATGTACCCGTTAGCGTTATTCACCATCTATATGTGTGTAAATAGTAAATGTTGAGTTAAACATTGCCAGTTTAAAATTAAACTTCAGTGTTACTAAAAATTTTTTTTATAGTATTATTTAAGTATTCCTTAAGTAGTGGTAAAATGTTTTTTAGTAACAAATAGAATCGAAAATAAGTTTTTTTAGAAGGGAAATGAATTAAATACCACCGATGGCAGATCATTAGCGCATTAAGTTATGAGAGGCACTAGGATCTTGAAAGAACGCGACAAGTGCCTCCCTTGCACTTTTGTTTAACGGACGTGGAGCAGGATTACAATTAGCTGTTGGCTTTATAGGTGCATCATCTTTTGGCCACAACAAGATACTACCCTGTTCCTGTTAATACTTATCTAGTTTAAATCCCTACATCCCTACTACCCTACTAATATTATAAATGCGATTGTAACTCTGTCTGTCTGTCTGTCTGGTCGACTTTCACGCCTAAACCGCTGAACCGATTTAAATTCGACACGTATGGGGGTTGAAATAGGGGATGAAAGTTTGTATGGAAGTTCGTAATTATTAATCTAGAATTCCCGAGGTGTAGGTATTAATGCGGGAAAAACTTTATAACATATTGATTTCCACGCGGGCGAAGCTGCGGGCACAGCTGGTACTTTATATATATATAAAAACGGCTAGTTGCGGGAAACATATTTTTTATACAACATTTTTTTAGTGGTTCACTGCTGGACCGTGTCTCCGCTTTCATAATGAGAGGGATTAAGGCCATAGTCTACCAAAGTAGCTAAGTGCAGATTAGGTAGAATTCATACACCTCAGATAATATTATACTTTATAACATCTCTAAGGTGTGCAGGTTGTTCGACGAAGTTTTCATTCAACGTTATAGTAGGTGATATTTAAATTTTAGTTATAAAAGCACGTAACAAGTCAAAGCCAGGATCGAACCCAGATTCCCCGGAGTGGGAGGTTGAAATCTAAATCATTAGGCTATCTATCACTGCTTACGGAAAACAGATAAATGGTCCTAAATATACCATTACTGAAAAAATAGCAACATACTTAATCCAAGGTTAAAAATAGCAACATAATTGTTTGTCCCAAAACAAAAAAAATCATTAATTAATGAAGTTTAAGTAAATAATTTTTAGACCAACACAGGTTCTGTACTAGCAAATGAGTAATATTTCTTCCTAGCACTTTATTTACTTTGTTGATAGGCACAGCGATATTACTGTGTATCCATTATCTATATTGACATTACTGTATGCCAAGGATCCTTTAATACCTACTTTGTGATAAACCTGTTCACCATTCTGTTAGCTATGCCTTTTTATTATCTATGGTCATTGAATCCAATGAATTTGAATGAAAGGAATTGGCGTGGCGTCGCCATTTTGTATAGCGTAGTAATTTAATTTGAATTGACGTTCTGTCTGTGTTTTAGTATCTATACATTAGCACTATTAAATATTTATTTGGGAACTTGTGAATATTACTTGTGAAAACGATTTGGGAGAAAAGGTATACAATATGGTTAATGTTAATTCACTTGCGTGTGATGTTTGAGATAATGTTTACCGGCATAGTAGTAGTTTTAAATTATCATCTCTTTTTATTTGATGATTTAAGAAAATCAGTAGATTGAAAAGTAGTGAATTATAAATAACAACGTTACGAGTGTTTCCAGCTTCACAATTATGGATAATCAACGTGAGAAGGATCGCGATCGATCAAGGCGGGGCGACAGGCCGTCGCGGTTTTCTGATGCGACGCGCGATCGGTCTGGAGATCGTGATCGGTCGGACACCAAACGAATATTTGTTTCTAATATACCGTATGAATATCGTTGGACAGAGTTAAAGGATTTATTTAAAGAGAAGGTTAGTGTTTTCATTCGTTCTTTGGTTGTTTTAATCTTGGCCAATTAATTGTATATAATCACTGAACTGAATTTACACGTGTGCTAGAGTTATTGTGATGTTGACAAAGATAAAGAAATAAACCTCCTTTTTACAGTTGCACTGGAACATTGTTCTCATCATCTTATTATTTCTTATTATTTCTTATTTAACGCTCTAAATGTAAATTCTTGTGTTCATTAGAGTAATAGGAGTAATCCGTTCTATTTGACTTAATAAATAATTAATGATGTGAAATTTTGTACATTTATTACTTTATCTTTGCATAATATTATATCCTAGTGAAGGAAACATGGTGAGGAATTTGCACATCTCTAGTTATAGTGAAAGATGTCTGAAGTGTGTCTACACACTCTCGTTTTACATGGTAATCTCTTGGCTTAAATCTTCACATTATGAGAGATTTATGTTATACTGTGGTAATATAAAAAGTTATTCATAAAAATATTATGATGTAATCTTTTGAAACAGATGGGACATAAGAGGCACATTCCCCAAACCAAAGAAAGTCTTACAATAAAAATGTTATAAACATATTTTAAGTATACATTCATAAGTTCAGTTAGTACAGTGAAATCTTGATTAATCAAACTAAATGTTGTCATAAGGCATTCGTGTAATCATCTGGATAATTGAATTTATGGAGAATAGCATTTTTATACATATTATTAAGTTTCAAAAGATAGTTAACCTCGCTACCATGTGGGAGCACCTTGTACATACAAAATAGTGTTTCCTCCAACCATAAAATTGTATGCAATCTGGATAATCACAAATCCATATCAAATCCATATCCAAACTTCACTGTAAACTAATAAGTAAATTAATTTCAGGTTGGTGATGTTGCTTATGTTGAATTATATAATGACGAGAATGGAAAGCCCAGAGGATGTGGTGTGGTTGAGTTTAATAATACTGAGGCGATGAAGAAAGCTCTATATGTGATGCACAGATATGAACTTAACGGGAGGAAACTTGTTTTGAAAGAAGAAACTGGTTTGTTACCAATTTGTACATAAATTTTTGTTTTCATCATTCCTCAACATTTACTTCTATGGTAAAATGGAGGAGGTAGGAAAATTATAATCCGAAAATGTTGGGGATTAATTGTTGAATAATGCTATTATGTATTATGTATCTTTATGGGCTACTGTCTATGTGGCCTAGAGTGTATGTAGAAAGCTATGATATATTTTTTTAAATTGTAACAATGATTAAAATAACAAATTATGGTGTACTAGGTTAAATAAGAAATAGTTACTATTGTTTATCTCCATATTAGTAAAATTGTATATAGTTTGTTTAATCAGTGACAAATTTATAGTGTTTAATAAATAAATTTTGAACTTTTATAATATAAGGGGAATTAATAGAAAGTAAAATATTTAGTTTTGTATGATTTTGTTTTAGGTAATGAACGTAATAGAAATGGTAATCAAAGGCAAACTGGTGGCAACACGGGCAGGAATAGGGATGAAAAAGATGGGTAAGGAAATAACACAATATAATAAATTATGTATTTGTATTTGTATGTTTATCAGATGTCCAATTACCGTAACACAGGCACTTTTACATTCCTTGCCCACTAATTATATCTACATGTATTTTATTATACTACACTACTTGTAAATAAATGTAAGTATTTTTTTTTATGCTAAGTCATATCAAGTTTTCTGTCACTTCTAGTCCTGCATTGGTTGTATAAATAATATAATAATATTTTCTCAACAGGTGGGGAATGGGCATGGGTATGGGAATGGGAATGGGTATGGGAATGGGCATGAACAAACCACGAGAGCCCGACAACTTTAATACTTATGGGTTAAGTTTGCAATTTCTTGAATCAATCAATGTGCAGCCACCTCTAGTGAAGAAAGTGTTTGTGGCAAATGTATGTATGCCTATTTAATGTTCTATACCCTATACATACTTAAATAGTGCACAATTACCTGAAAATAGTATAATATCAAAATCATTCCTCCGTGACAGTTGTTTCCTATAATTTTTTTTAATTTGTTTTTCATATCATTACATATAATTTAGAGATTAATAAATATCACTTACTGTAATCGTAAAAGAAAACATGAGAGAAGATGCACACCTTAAAGTTTTCTATGGTCTTCTCGTTAGTTTGTGAATGGTCAGCACAATTATAAATTGTCTCATTTTGAAACAATGTTCAATAGTAGATAGACGAAAGGATCGAAAGTACATACCTTCTTAGTTCTGTTGAAAAGAAGAGAAGGTTGTTGACATTGAATTTCCGTGCATATTAATACAATGCTGGCAACCAAAAGAAGGCCACAAACAATGGTGAACAAAGATTATTGACTTGGACTTGTATATTGTAATGCTGGACATAATATTTATCATGAAAATTATACATTTAATGGCTAGTCATGTTCAGTATAGACAAATTCCTATTCTGTTTACATTATTGTATTTGAATTTACAATGGCCATCAGAATTATGAGGCATTCTAATATAATTGTTCTTTATATTGGCATTATTTTAGCTCGATTACAAAGCAGATCGTTCAAAAATCAAGGAAGTATTTAAAATGGCTGGTAAAGTGCGTAATATTGACTTGGCTGTAGACAAAGACGGCAACAGTAGAGGTTTTGCAGTTATTGAATATGATCATCCCGTTGAGGCTGTACAGGTAACATCAAACTATTCAACAAAATTAATTTATGTAAAGCAGTAACCTCAATTGTACAATGTTTCTAAATTTTCAGGCCATATCCATGTTTGATAAGCAAATGTTATATGATCGTAGAATGACGGTCCGTATGGACAGGGGAATGACTGATAAGGAAGAATTGAGGCTGCCAGAGGGACTGAAGGGTATCGGTTTGGGTTTAGGGCCAAATGGAGAGCCGTTACGAGATGTTGCAAGAAATTTGCCACAAGCTACTTCTACGACCAACATGAACATAACAAATGCAGGATCTACAATCGGTGCTGGTGTTCTTGGGGCGGTGCCGGCTGCCAATGTGGCACTGAATGGTCTAGGCACTGGGTTATCGGCAAGTAATCTAAACACAAGTAACACTCTTGGTAGCAGTTTAGGATTACAGGTAACCAATCCATTCAATAAAGGATTAATAATTATTAAAGATTGATCTAACACCATGGATTTATGAATAATAATATGTTTCCAGGCTCTAGGGTTAACGGGTCTAGGTGCCTTGCAAAATCAACTTCTTCAACAAGGGCTCACTGCAAATGATCTAGCTACTGTGCTCACTGCCCAAGCTCAAGCTCAAGCAAACGTTAATAGCAACAATTTGGGCATTGGTACTTCTGATCTGGGATCAAATGTCCTGGGAAATACTGGCTTAAATAGTAATGTTATGGGAGCTAACTCTACTCTCAGCAGTGGACCACTTTCAGGCAAGTAAATCTATCGTGACTGTATAAATCGTGTTTAATCGAATCTGTTTAGATGAAACCACAATTTGTTACTTATATTCTTAACATATCATTGTTAGTAAAATGTTATTTTCCTAAACTTTTGTCTATACCTGTTATCAGTAACACAGATTGATTTAAGTACCTATTTAAATTATGTTGTATTGTATAACTTTACAGCGCCTAATAGGCAAATGGGGAATGTATCTGTTCCCGGTCAGGGTTACGGCCGCTGCCCGTCGCCTCAACAGCCCATCAGAGAGAAAACTTCTGACATGGTCATAATTACCAACGTGAGTTTATTACCAACCTCGAAAATATTAACATTTCATTACATTGATCATTTCAACAGGCAAATGAATATATACACATTTCATTTTTTTAGCTTCCACCAACTGTTACATGGCAATTAATCAGAGAAAAGTTCAGTGAGTGTGGGGACGTGAAATTCGCTGAAACCACCGCTCCAGACACAGCCGTTGTTCGCTTCCACAAGGAGTGGGAGGCGGAAAGAGCAATTAGTATCCTTTACTAATGATAGGTTTTTATGACAACTAAAATATTGTCCTTGTACCGAATCCAAGGACACTAAATTAGACATTTTCCAATTTCTGTAGACAATAGCATACATGCAATCATGTAATGTGCAGTGAATGTTATAAAAACGCAAGTCACAATTATTTGTATTAATTTGCCTTAACGTTTTTCTCAGAAATGTTTGACAGGACTCGTATTGACGGCAGGACTATAGATGTCCGTTACTTTTAAGACAGGTGAGATGAGTGGGATGAGCTTACGTAACATTTGCGTCAAAACTTGTTTTCCGTTGAGTTTCTGTGTGGTTTTTTTTTTCTAAAACACGAACTGGAAACTTTATTAGTTCTACCCCATATATCGCCATTTCTTCCATATAATCTACTAAATTCTCATACAATTAGGAGATACGTGGTTTATAAATGACACAATAACATCGTAACATATTACATCACAAATCTAAAGTGTCACTTGAGATATACAAATAGCAAAATAACAGTACAAACTGGTTCGATACATTCCTTAGTCTCAGCGTTGCTTCAGTTCGTTTAACTTTCAAACTATCGATGTGGCGTGGAAACTTCGGTTGCTTTTCGTGTGACGTTTAGTGGAAAAGTTTTAGCAAACGGGACGTTCGTTACTGAAGCGTTGTTTCCATTGTTTTGTTTGGTTCGCCATCTTCTGTACATTGAAAAAACTTTTTGCCGGTTTCTTTTGCTTTCCGGGGAAATTCTGTATCGACGGTATGGCTGAAAGGCTTGATAATAGGCAGTTCCTTGATTATTTTAATGTAGTAAATATTAAATCAGTTGTTAGTTGGAATTAGTCCTGATTAAGGGCCAGTACCGATAGAATCATTAAAAATGTTTTATATAAAAAATGCCTTGTGTTATCGCAAGTTCCGATACTCGACGTGCTGCCGAAGGGAAGTTAAATTTAAATTGTTTTTGTGTTTTCAGGGATGTGGTATTGAAGTTGGGTCTGTTCGTTCGAAAACTGCTTTCCATCGTCGTCTTGTTCACATCGCTGCTGACGTAACTTCACACTTCAGTTTTGTTTGACATGATTTAATGACAAGTGCATGTTTATCTTAGTGTAGCGTAAGTGTCTTAATTTTTGCTGTACACCATTAAGTGAAATAAAGTATTTTAGTACCGTCAGAAAAAGATCGTTGTGGTTTGAATTGATACCGGTGTGTGGGTGACGTAAATGGAATTGTTCTCGGAAGGTAGGATTTTAATCATTAAATTGGTTCCCGATTTGATGGTAAATGACGTATGTGATTCGACACAGTTGTACAATGTCGTTAACCTAAGCGTTGTCTTACATTTCCATCGGGAGCAACAAATCTTTTTTGTTTCCTAGCAATTAATGGGATACGTAGAGGACAGCCTTAAAAGTTTATATTGCGCAACAAGTTGGCGTCGACATCGCTCCTTGTAACATCCTGATAATCGTTTATACTATTCATTTGTCTTTATTCTTATGAGTTGTGAAATTACAAATTAAAAAAATGTGTTTTAAGGTTTTTTTAACATGAAAACTATTTAAATAATCATTGAACATGGATTTGATTGATTGATACAATTGCGTCGTCGACTTGAATAGCTAATTTTGGCAATAAGGTATTATGATAAGTATATGTTATTACACAAATATCGCTATAATACATATATGTTACTTGCTATTTCCTCAATTGAAAGATGATTGAATGTATTATAGTCCGTTAAGGTATTGTACCTACTGACTTTACAGCTCATACATTTTGCACGATCTGTAATGACAACTACGTGGTAGTTGTTGCCGGCTCATCTACGGAGCGTCGCGTCGCCACAACAGAAATCTATTTATTCCGGAGACTTTAAGGATATAGTGGTTTGGTGTTTACGTATGATCCGATTTAGTTATAATGTATTTTGTAATCATTATTTATCTTTGCACTGGCTTCTTCTGCAGGTGACATGAAATTTGTTTACTAGGAATGAAAGTCGGCATTGGCAAAGTTGACCGAATATGAAATTATTATTTTGAACATATATCAAAGTATCGGTTTTCGTTGTTAAATAATGACACGGTGGCTTCCACAATCATTTCTTGACCTATCATTGAAATACATCATCGTTAAAATCAATCAGCATCATCGTGTGGTTTGTTCACTGATTCATTTTTACCGTCACTCATAGCACGCCGTATATTTCTATCGTGTAATTTATTGTTCATAAAGTGTTTTTTTTAAAGACGACCGTTGATTTATTTGCATCCAATTTAAAGAAGCGTCCACTAGACCGGTGTCGAAATAGTTTCCATTATTAGGTAAGTGGTCTTGTCTACGACTTTGGATATTTCTTTGATTGGATCGGCTTGCATGGGCGGTCAGTCAGATATTCAATACGAATAATAATGTAACTGTGCAATATGTTAAATTGTTCTAGGTTACAACTTTCATAATGCTTCTTATTCTTAATTCTCTGTATCTAATCTCACATTTCTCACAGATCATTGAAAGCAGTTGAAAAATGTCGAGTTAGTCGAACTGGTGAATTGGTTGTGGCAAATAGTCTCATGCGAACACGTTACGTATAATTGTCAACGTCGTAGCGTACATAGGGGGTATTGTTGTCTCGCCAACTCGTTAATGAATTGTTTTTCATTTCTTATAGTAGCAATTTGGTATCTAGCTTTTGGTTATAGTCAATAACCAAATAGTATCTACTAATGTGTTCGTCGCGTAATTATTATTGTTACTTTCAGATAGCTCTACTGGCATGGATTAGGCATTTCTGTTTAAATCTGCTCCCAAAAGTAGCGCAGTATTTTGTCGAATTCTACGTTATGTTGAAATGGCAAAATTGTGAGGTAATAATCTACACAAAATATTTATTTTTAAAGAAATTGCTTTGTGCACTCTGTTAAATATATTAGATTTTCATTTCAGATAAGATGATTCGATGGAGTAACTTCGTATTATGATGTGTTAATCACGTAAAGAAAAATGGACAAAAGGCAGGACAAGGTAATTTATTAAATGTTTAATACAAAAATCAATAAGTTAAAGAGAGATCTGTTAAAGTTGATCACTGATTAGTAGGTACACGCCGTACACGTTTACATTAGGTGTATACGAGTAGGTATGTGCATGGACATTGTTAAGAAATCATTATTAACTTTGCAGATGCGGTGTTACAAATACGAAGGAGGTAGCAAGAGTGAAGCGATGTAATTATAAACATTAAAATAAATATATTTTATTTAAAATATCTATTTGTGTCATTGTTTTCTCATATAGGTACCTACCTATAAGACAGGTATACACAGGTGATACATATTTTAAAAATACACTATTGCTTTAGGATCTTTTACACATTTTTAGTCCGACGTAAATAAATAGTTTAATCACAATTATGATTAATTCCATTACTGAAATGATAGAACTGCCAATGAAGAGGTTCACGACGCCTCCGCTTCTTACTGAAATTAACATTGTTTCTAAATAACACTGAAAACTTAAAGTAGGCATACAGTCTGATGCCTCGTTCAAGTTGTGATTTTGTGGGTGCAATCCATTTGAAATTGATACGCAAGTGATGTTTTGTTTATTTTTCGCGTTCATTTTTATCAATATTTTATTTGTAATTACATAGACTCATAATAGGTTTTTAGTATAACAGCACTATTATGATTGATATGATCCAGTATGTATTAGATACTTACGTAACATGTCGTTCAGATTAAATATGATGTCTCTAACGACTCTTATTTTTGGGAAAGTGGTGATTCCTATCTGAAGTTTGCCAATAGATTCTTGAAATTTGAAAACTTCGTTATCTTTGTGGTATATGTCTGTTTCACAATTACTGAGGCAAGCGCAATCCCGCGGCGATTTTGGAAGTTTCTTGGAATGTGGATACCTTTCAGATATACTTTTGGGAATTGTTAATGTCATGATTTCCTTTTTGTACTTCAGAACGCATTTCAACTCATTGATGGTACAGACTCGTTCACTGTCTGCAACCATAATCTCACACTTTACATTTTTACAAAGATTACATTTATTGTTGTTGACAAAGTCCACACTGAAATCTTACCTAAGGGTTTATAGAAATGAGGCACACATCTACACAGCTGAACAATAATTCCAATTCTGCATTCCAATATACAATGGTTGTATGAGTACACTGGATATCGCTTGGTCAATGGCTCATTTACAAATCTGTAAATAATTTGGCTATTATGTTATTTAACGTGATTGATGCACGTGGTTTGTGATATTCTACGTCGGAGCTATCTACGAATCTAGATACTTAGATCTTAAAATAAGACTGGTTTCTCTATCTTCGGTACACATATAGGTACTACCTATACCTGTTCGTGTTTGTGACTCAACTTGCAGTCCGTTGGCATGTGGACGCATCGCAATCCGTTTTTACCCAACTTAATATAAAACTCACTGTAGATTTATTCAAGATACAGATGAGATCTGCGCATGAAAGAACTAAGGATAATTAATTAAATTAAGATTAGGAAACAAAAACTACTTTTATTGTACCATCACGCCAGGTTATTAACGGGGTAAACAGAAAGCGCCGAATGCCAAATATCTTTATTATCTTCATTATAAAAGACCTGATATGTGTACATTTATCGCTCTCTTCATACATAAACAAACAAAAGTGTTTGTTAATAAACCTTATAGATAGTTGTAATACTCGTAGATGGTACTCAATAAAAGTAGATATAAATATATTTGACGTAGAAAAATACCTACTTGCCTAGTCATATACTCTTAATATGATATAGCGCAGAGAAGCATTATACATACATAGGCATAGTTTGCGCTGCGTTTACCTGCATTTCCGAAATAATATCGGTTTCGGCCGGAGCTCTTCTGATATCCGAGTACTCCATACTGACAATCCAAATGTAACAATTCCTTCAAGATCAAAAGTGAATGATGGACTGGTGCTTAGAACTATTTCGTCTGGATGGTGTATATATACCTAGGAAGTAAATAAAGCAACATAAAGACAAGCCTTTTATAGGCGTGTATTGCTTTTTCCTATATCTTGTATATACCCATAAAAGAAACAAACTGAATCATAAGTAGGTAGGTACCCTATACAACTCGCAATCGCATAGTCAATTTAGGTATTTTTGTTGAATAGTAGCTACCAACTGAATTGTGTTGCATTTCAAACAGATTCTGTATTGTACTCTGTAAGTTTTACCTTATAATGTATTGCATAATTCGTAAGTTGTGCCAAAAAATCTCCCTCGTATATAGTCAGTTCAACATTGTTTTTGGAATACTTGTGTTTTTTATCCGCCCATTTGCTGCAAAAATCAAAACTTAAAAAATAACAGAATTATGAATTGTTTTATTAATTCTAGTTGGTGACCAAATATATAAGTTGGTTGGTAACCAAAAATATACCTATCATTGAATTAAGGTTGTAATATAAAAAAATGTATTCATCGAAGGTTTCTTAGCTATTTTAATGAAGAGTATTTAAACTACGTCAGTTTCCTTACATAGGATTGTCGTATACCGCAACATTAGAATTAACAACATGGCACATCCCCACTTCTGTCATGGCTGTTTCAAGTGAGATAGTCCAATTAGTGTTGGTGGTTAGACAATTTTTTGGGAACTTTCGAAATATTTCTGCTGCCAATCTTGAATAGTTTTTAGGAGGCGTAAGCTGGTAAAGAAAAAGTATCATTCTTTTACGTTTTCTTAATAAAATGTTCACCTATACGCATATTCGACTGGCCTTATGGTCGAGTGGTTAGAGACCCTGACTGCAAAACCGGAGGTCGTGGGTTCGACTCCCACCCAGGACAAACATTTGTGTGATAAGCACATTTGTTTGTTCTGTGTCTGGTCGTAATAAAAATATCTATGTAAATACTATATCGTATGTATATATGTATGTTTATAAGCTGTCCGGTCACCATATTGTACTTGCCTAATTTGGGATCAGGCAGCCGTGTGTGGAAATGTCCCCAGTTATTTATTATTATAACTGGTTAATAATAATACTGGTTAACACCTCACTCTGCCGCACGAAACGGTTTTCGAAATCGTTTTTGGCGCAGACTGCCAGGGAGTTGAACTCGTTGCCGGCGTCTATTTTTCCCGCCTCATACAACCAGGGATCTTTCAAAACAAGAGTGAATAGGCACTTTCTAGGCAAGCGTGCTTCACCTTAGACTGCCTCTCACTTACCATCAGGTGAGCTCGCAGTCGATCGCAAGCCAAGAATACATAAAAAAAAACTACGGTCCGGTCCACGTGTCCAGAGCAGACCATCACAGTCCTCAAGAGTGGCGACGCATCTGTGAGCAACTTCGGATAGAATCAGCCCGGTTAGGAGAGAGTTGCAGATGTCTATGGGCGGCAGAGCGGCTTGTGACTGCTCGTTTGCTACTGTCTTCAAATAGAAACAACTGTATATATACACATACATAAAATATGTAATTCAATTTTTAATTTTTTACGTCGTTTTTACTCATTCGAATTTGATTGGTAACATACAATAGATTCTGTGCTGAACTGAGCTATACAAAATTATGTGATTTGCATTTTTAGGTGAAAAGCCGTACGTCTGCAAGATATGCAAGCGAGGTTTTACGGGGAATAACAATCTTAAGGTGCACATGAAAGTCCACGGTATACACAACTTAATTGTCAAGAAAGTCAAGCCGGAAGTTGTTTGATTCATCGAACATTGATTGGGGACAAGTGCTTCAGTGATTGATGCAATCACAGGTATAACAGACTGGGGTACTTCCAAAAACAGACGCGACAGCGTACCAATGACGTTATTGATGGGTTGCCCCGCCTAGAAGGAGCAATCTACATGTCTTGTTATCAAACCGCCTTTAAGGCCTTCAAAGAGATTTAAAAATTATTACGATACCAACCGTACCATATTGTACAATTTGTAAAAAACTTAAGTAATATTATACATATAACAAATTATCTGAAGAAAAAAATTTTGTTTTTATTTTATAAATTATTTATTATGGAAATACGATTTAAGTCTAGGTAAAAAAGTAAATGTATCACATACAAAAAAGTCTTTGGCGAGTACTGAAAGTACTATAGGATCTAAGCATTTACAAAATAATTATATTGAAAATTGATGGCATGGGTTCAGAATAACAACACTCAAAAATTCTAGACTAGGTTTAGAATGTCAATCAAATGTGTTAGACTATCCGGCGTACAAGCTCATTTTACAAGCATTCCCTCAAAAGTGAATAAGTCCTTTAAGACCTATATATAGTTCTGGATTTCTAGCAAATATACCGGTATTTGGAGATACAGAGACATTTACATAAAACTCGGAGCAAGAGTTTATATTTAAGTAATCAAATCAGTAATAAGGCAGGTGTTGGTAAAAATAACCCTATCATCTACCCCAAGAGGTAGGACATTTTGGGAAGATTTCCCCAATAACAAAAAAAAAACATTTTAAAATGTGAGTATTGCCTTTCTATTAATTTGTATACATATTATTATCATTTAATATGTCTAATAAACTTTAGCCGATCATAAATAAATAAAATTAATTTTTGAGTGTCGCCACACTGCATAAATACAAGGATAACAAAACATTTTTAGGTAGGTACAAAGAGTAATAATAATGTCTTAATAATATTATAACACTATGTTTGCTATCAAATATTGGCAAGTAACTGTCCTGATTCCGGTGACATTATTAATATAATATAGGATGAACACTTATTGTTCACCCTATATTATTGTACTTCACAATAATACAAATACACAAAGATTATTTTTTGATGACAACATTCCTACACATTTACATCAGCTTAAAATTTAAAAAGCTGCATGTTAAAAATGTTCCAAACTGCAGTGTTGCTATGTTAAGCACAAATTGACATCTTATATGTTTTTTTTAAATACCTGTGCATTGTACTCGTAAATATAAATGAATGACAATACGAATAATAAGATGGTTAGAACATGTTTTTGGAAGTTTTCATTTAATATAACTTACATACTTATATCGCACATGCCAACCAGAACAAAATAATTCATGAAATCTTAACATTACAAGTTTCCGGAACTATGTCGAGCGTTCGGACGAATCCTACTTGAGCTTGGACAGAATATGCATTGATGCCAACGAATAATAAGTTAAGTATTTAACGGGAGTAGTATTTATTTCAACTGAAAACCACAGTAAAATATAAAAATGCAACATTTGAAATTACTGTATGGTTTGGGTGGGAATAATCCCAAATATAACGCATATTGGGTGTATATGTACAAAGGAAATCCCACCCTTTCATATGTCTTGCATAGAACACATACATTGCTACCACCTTCAAATAAAGGAAAGTGCAGCATTAAACAGCAATTCTGTCTGCTTCCATTGCCACCGATTTATATTATCAACTCGCCTATCTCAAACAAATTACTTAATATAACATAATCAAGGAATACAACCTCGTTAGAATAGTCGAATGATTTTCATAAACGATACCAATAATCATTAACATACAGATATGTGGAATTATAAACTTTGAGCAAAATGTAAATCTCCTTCGAAAATGCATAACGCCAGTACAAAATTGTATCGTATTTAAATCTATTGAACTAACATTTCGATGAAACCAAAAGTAGAAAAATTCAATTCAAGTACAAGATGTAAAAATCTATCAAAATCCATACTACTATGGACACTATTTGTTTATTCAAATCGTAGGTAGAACTCTAATGTAAGGCAACATTGTTTAAATGGATACAAATAGTATAATATCATCAAACGAACTCACCTGCGGCTATGCTATTAAAACAAACAAGGAACAACTATTTATGTAACTAAATAATAATTTAAAATAAATAGCTAGGCAGTGCAAAGGCGGACCATTCAAGACCATTCCTATAATCTATCATGTACTTCTACACTATCAACGACCTTCAATAATTTACTTAACATTACATACCGACAATGAAACAAACTCTTAGTGATATACAAGTAATTTATCTAATGGCATCACTAACACCGAACACGAAAGTGAAAATGACTCTCTGTAACCATTTTTATGTGCCACCTTTGGGCATAAATCGCACATTCAAATAGTGTGGACCATATTCAACAATGCTGCATCGGAGCCGATTGGTAAAAATAAAAAGTTTCGTTAATCTGCTATAACTTCTTTAGCCGACAATAAAATAACATCAAAAAACAATAATAATAAATAAAATTTCTTAATTTTCTTTTGACGATTTTTTGTTACCGTTTTCAAAAACGGTATTACAAAATTCGAAACAAAATCGATAACAAACTGTACTAATCGATTTCTATGATGATTTCGATCTACTTTAATGTCGTAAATCGATTTTTTGTGTAAGTGCACAGACATTATTAATAGCTGTGAACTGTTCGACTCGGTGCAAACGATCACTAAGAGATCAGAGTTATATTTCGTTGCCATAGTGGGTGTTGGGTAATCTAACGACCGTTTCTCTGGGCCCTAGCTTATCTGTGTCTATAAGAGATCCGGAACTGTACTTCTTTGTTTTGGGAACGAGCGGTGGCACTTCACTGCACGTGGAACAGGTATCGTCTGTGACCTTGGAGCTGGAGCCGGCAGCGCTGAACTTTTTGAGGCTGCTGGTGGCCAATGAGCCATTCGACGAGGAACAGTGTGGAGGCAACAGGGGTACCCTCTCCTGCAGGTCTTTCGTGGAAGTGGTCGGCCGATGCCCGCAACCGCTGCTCCCAGATTCCGAAGGCGCCACATCAGGACATCCTCCCATTTGAATCCATTCTTGTATTCTAAAATAGAAAGTTGGTATCAGAAATGTTAAGTCTTACATTTCATTTATTGCTATCGTCACACAGCAACAAATTATATGGAACTTTCCATGACTAATTGTAATAATGACAATTTTTTGAAGCAATTCGCATAATATTATCTGATCAGAATTAAGTATTACAGCATCTTGGTGCTGAAAAAGGTAGCTAAAATTACATTTTCTTACTATCTTACAATACAATACAGTATATTTACATTTATATATCACAATTCCATACCATTGAGTTGTACGGTAAAGAATGCCACTACGCATGAGGTTCACCCAAAGTGCACCCTAATTTTGATACTGATAACATAAATAAATAAATACCGACCTATTAACAATTTCTTCAAAATTAGGTCTCCGCTGTGGTGTGTGCTTCCAACATTCCCTCATCAGAGCATACATGGGCGAGGGACACGCCGCTGGCGAGGCGAGCAGCTCCCCACCGCGCACCATAGAAATGACCTCCTGGTTGCTGTACCTAAATCATAAATTGACATATTGAAATATTCAGCCTTGTGCTAGTCGATTCAACCTCTATTAGATTGGAAATGGTCGATACTGGTATGTCTAATGTCAAATAGTTTTAATTAAATCAGATGATAATTCGAAGAATTTGGGAATAAATGTGAGGCATATAATATCTGTTCCAAAGAACTTTATAATCTGATAAACACAATCAGACATAAAAAATTAAGACAACAAAGAACAAGAATTTTAAGAATTTTTCATAGTCACAGTTACAAGTGCGAACAAACAAATGAGATTCAAAAATATTCTCAAAACGTAATAAGTCATACATTTCCCCTATATTCAATTAAATAAATAACTGTCTTTTCATACCCATAATATGGCTGCAATCCATAACTGTAGATCTCCCATAAAACTACTCCATACGACCAAATGTCACTCTCTGTTGTGAACTTGCCATACAAAATGGACTCTGGTGGCATCCATCTTACAGGAAGCAAACTTTTTGACTGGACCTAAAAATTACTTAATCATTAATAAACTTTATCTCAAGGGTTAACTTAATCAAGTTTAACTTGCAATCCATTTGCATGTAGAAACATGTAATAAATGTAAAAGCACTTAAAAAAAAATCAACTTAACATACTCACTCGATAATAGTCTGAACTATAAATATCTCTAGAGAGACCAAAATCTGAAATTTTGACAACAAAATCATCAGAGACCAAACAATTCCTAGCTGCGAGATCCCTGTGTACATAATGATGTGAAGCTAAATACTGCATTCCTGATGCAATGTTGTGAGCAATAGTCAGCAACCTCATCGGTGGAAGACCTTTACCAGATGGAGGCGCTCGTCCCATCAAGAACTCATGTAGATCCCCTCTTGCCATGAACTCAAACAGCATACATAATGGTTCTTCTCTGAGAGCTACACCAACAATACAAACAATATTATCATGTGTTAGTTCAGAAATCAAATCTATCTCCCTTCTGAAATCGGCTTGAGTTTTAGCTGATGCATTTTCTTTCAATGCTTTCACAGCTACATACTGCGTTTCCCCATTTTTCTTCAGAGCACCCTTGTAGACTTTGCCGAATGCCCCTTCACCCAACTCCTCTAAGAATTTTATTTGGGATAATGAATACTGGGGAATACGCAAAACACCATTCCCTCGGATAGGCCGAGTCATCAAATGTGGCTGAGTGCTAATATTCTGGTTTGTCAGCAACTCATTCATTTCTATTGGTGAGTTCAATCTTGAATTACCATAAATATTTTTGTCGGCATTCGGTAAATTTATGTCTCGTATTGTTGCAGCGTTTGATTTGTTTTTTTGCCTGAAGCAAAGACAGACAATAAGCCCAACGATAGCCAGTGTAAGTAACACAAAAATAATAACTATGTATATCCAAATTTTGTGAGCACACTTTGGAATGTCGCATAGTTGTTTATCAATAATACCATTCTTTTCTACTATACACCATGGTTGTGATTTGAGTCCACCAGGGTTCCTGCAATATGTGTGCCTGCCCGCAAGCTCAGGATGGTCCGACAACTTCAGTTGCATTTGCTTAGACCACTCAATGCAAGGCATACCATTATCCGCTACACTAACTCTCCCCAAGTAACCACTGCCGTTCTCCCAATAACATTCATCGTCAGAAACCATCATAGTTCCTATACCGATCTTCAAACAACCTGAATCGTCTTCCGGCAAGTCCTGGCACTCTTCTAATGTCAGTTGCTGGCCAATGTGAGGATGTCTCTTGGCTATTGCATACTCTGTCTGGCACAACTCATTCTCCAAAATCTCACAATCCTGTTTACAGACCCGTCTCAACAAAGTTGAATTGTAACGAAAATTAAATATTGACGATACATTTTTATTATTAATCATCTGTGGTAATGCATCTGGCAAGTTTTCAAACACTATTAATGGTAAATCGTGATCCTTGTGCTCTTGTAGTTGAGGGAAAATTTGTTTAAGGGCCCTAAAATAATTATCATTTGTTGAAAGTGGATCCCTGCATATGGGAAATGTTGAATAACAAAGGCTGGGAAGGGCATATTGTTCGCAGTGTGAGCTTATTTCGTTGGAGTACCTAGTGACTTGGATAGCTTTTACCAGTTTGTCTTCTTGTGCGACCTGAGTGGTGTTGAAGGGTACATACACAAACTTGCCCTGCAGAAACGAAGAGCACACTTGGCCGTTATAAATCTGGCATATTGGCTCCAACTTCTTGGGTTCCGACACATTAACCTTTCCAATGTTATCAACCTGTGCAGTCATGTCTTCTGGTATTAAATTAGGTGTTGTCTTGATTGTCATTACATATTCGTTTGCATTGTCTGTGTTCGGAAACAGTGAAGTGTATGTCGGTATTTCGTAGCTTTCAGAGTCTTTCTCCACTATTAGTTTCGTCGTTAATTTCTTTTCATAGTTCTGTTTGATAACACAAGTGTAGTTGCCCTCATTCTGTATGTTTATGTCCTTAATTCTGAGGCTGGTGCCTATAGTTCCATTCGCTTTATCGATTTTTGACGAAGCCCTAACATTGTTTGAGTCCAACAAAACTTTGTTATCTTTCAGCCAGTAAACTTTGACGTTTTTCATGAGTGTTTGCTGGATGTGATCGGGCGGGGACTCCTTCAGAAAAGTCTCGACGCCTTCCTTGTTCTTCGTGTACTTCTCCACCTTCGTGAAGTTCATGATTGCCTCGCATTTGAAGCGGACGTCACTTCCAGGCGGTTTTATAACAACACTCGGAAGTGTTTTCGAAAAATAAATGTCAAGTTTTATATTCCATCCTTTCTGTTCCGCCGTCGAGTTGGTCCTGAATGAAACACTGGTTGTTCTGTTGGAGCTAGTTAAATGACTTTCACACAACACGCAAAGTACAATAACCACACAACAGTATTTCATGTCGGATCGCTTTCCATAACACTACGCTGTGCAATGTTTCCTCTGATTATATGTATAACATTATTGCACGAAATGCATTTACTGATGATATTACAACGATACTAACGCAATAACGTTTATGGATAATAAAAACTACAGTATATTTATTTTACTTATTAAGTAACTATTTCGTGGAAAAATCACTATATGCCTACATTCCTGATTTCCTCAAAACACTAATGTCAAACGACGACTAGTGTTGCCAAGTAAAATTGGAAGATTGATATAGATAATTACAGAAATATTCGATAAACTAGAAAAAAATCATGTATAAACCATAGCATTTTTGTTGACAACGGTATTTGCCATTTTGATTATATTTTACTTTATTTATTTTATTCATTGGCTAGTTTAGAGAGTTATTGTGACTATATGAAGCAGCTATAATTTACAAAACATAAAAGAGGGAATGTGAAGAATGGGGGAAATTTTAAAAAAATAAAGAAAGAAGACATCACCATGGAAAAAGAACATTAGAGTTTTGAAGTTTTTGAACCATTAAATCGGCGGATGTGTAACGCAAAGAGTGTTGTTAAACCCAACGTAAATTTATGTAATTAACAGAAAAATCATAAGAGCGTATAAAAACTAGGCCGATGTTTAATATTTAAATATAACAACATAATTATAAAAAAAAAACATTAATAAGGCATCACTTTAATTAACAGTGTAACTTGCAAAATTATACAATATTAAACAAATTTAGTTATGTCTCAAAATCATTGGAGGATTTTTTTAAAGTTGTATTAATCTAGATCTTCTAAATCTTCTCCAAGCACCAGTCCACCAATAAGAGAGGAGTCCGGAGGCAGCCACTCGCAACTTGTGTCTTCAGATGAGCACACCTGCAAAAAATTTACGTCAATCTTTGTCTGTCTGGTTTTGCACTCTTGTTGGCACGCATCATAATACATTACTATCGTAAGGTTCGTGGCGTTGTAACGCCACACCCGACGGGCGCCCGCTCCCGAGGGAGCTCGTGCGGCTGGCGTCTTCCTCCGACGAGGAGGCGGACAGCTAGCTCCGAGCGCTCCGGGACAGCGGAGTCGTTATAGGCCTTGCACCACCGCTTTTAATGGTGGGATGAAGTCACCGTGGGGTAGTTGCCCCTTGAGTCTTGCCCGGGTAAAAAGGAAATCCTCGAGGCTCGAAGTCCCCACGCGCGATCAGCGTGGCGGCGTGAGATGTTTCCGTATGTATCACTTTACCACATTTCACCTCGTGTCACATATCTTCTTGATTTATATGTAAATTTTATGTAAACACTTGATTTAAACGTAAAAATAATGTAAAACTATCTTTTTAATTTTGAAAATTTTAATCGCTAAAAATGTACATCATTTCTTACTTTTATCACACTTTTGTGAAATTTCGTC
>DWGJ01000922.1:0-23710 GCA_018246895.1 Aspitha aspitha aspitha
GGTAATAATGATCAGTTATATGACTTAATTTTTACTTTGACTATTTTTAAGGAATTTGATAAAATAATTAATTGATATGTAATTACACTAACGCATTGGGATACTACCTGTATTGTTGTAAGTTTTGAAAATAAATAAATAAATAAATAAATAAAATTTACGTATGTATGATACCCGTACGTACGAATTAATTACGGCTTTTACTTAAAAGAAAGACTGTACCTCAATTTGAAACTTTGATGCAATGATTGATCGATTTCAATGTTAAGGTTAAGGATTGCCACATATCAATATTTATGTTTAACTTACTTAAATTTTTTACGATTTTAAATACATACCATTTATACATTTTTCAGCGCTAACGGTTAGTAAAGGATACATATAATATAGTAATAGCCATTATGGTTCAATAAAAATTGTTATTAATAATGTACTACTTTAATATATAGGTGCATATGACGTTATGAGCTAAAAGTAATAAATGGTATTTGAATTCGCATTTAGAAATTGGGTGTATTTATATAGGGTCTAGAAATTTTTATAAACGTTAACTAACCGCACAGTCAATAAAAAATCGCCGATGGCAAATTGTTGTTGGCGCTTTCAATTTTCCTGTTTTTTATTTCGTTGATACCGAGCAAGTTAACTAACCTGGCGATTCAGTTAAATTTGTTTTCGCGTCCCCTGTCAACGCGCGTAGTTGTTTTAAAATTGCCTAGCGAAACATCACCAGTAAAAGTCGTTAGATTACTCAGCTAGCCATTCAAAACATTAACTTAAAAACCATTAAGGCGTTGGAATAAGTGATGATAAAAATGTATGTGGGATAATTACAGGTATTAATTTCGCTTATGCATTTTAGACATTCACAAAACTTCAACGACGCGAATTATAACCATCCCCAAACATGATGACCTGCCCGGATGACATTTATATTAATAGTTTTACGTTTATGGGAAAAATAAATGTGAACAAAATTTTTTTTCAATAGCACTATAATAGTTTACGGAAAATTATTCTAAATAGATAGAGATGTATAATAATAATATAGTATATCATTTCAAATTATTAACTTTTAATGTACTCTGTTCTCTTAAAAACCAATGACAGCGCGCTGGCGCCGACCACTTAAACAGCGTAAAAAGCATAAAACGAACTCCTTCCCAATTTGTATAGGAAATGTCCAAAAGCAAGTTGCGGCGATTGGCCGATTCGTTCCCTTTACAGGCTCTAGTTATTGTCAATTAAGGGATACGGTTTTTAATTGAGGTACGTATCTCGTTGCAAAGTAAATCAATTAGTGCACGGTATTCCGGGCCGCTCGCAAATTGATTTAGTTTGCCCAACCTCTATGTTTGTACATTATACTCGAAAGCAACTGTTGATGTTATTATGAGTATGCTTAGCGACTCTTAGTAGCGCAAAATATGAGGAAACTCACAAACAAACAATTCACGCAAAATGAATTTATAATAACTCATTCACTGACCATTTTGTCCAGTGGTTATAATCGTGACCATGACTTTGACGGTCATCTTGGACATACGATTACTATTCTTTAGTCAACGCTAATATTTATTATATGAATTTGTATGTTTGAATGAAAAATTATCTGTACAAATTTGTATTCAGAAATGTATGTATATTATAGGTACTAGCTGTGGTTTCGTCTGCGTGGTCAAAAGAATTTTCCTTCTTCACACGTCATACCGCTGAAAACTAGATCAATACAAAAACTGAGCTAACTAAATTTCACACCATATCACCATAACATACGAGTATGGTGTGCGGGATTGCAAAATTATACCGGTACCTCCTGATGCACGTCTCTTGCTAGCATTTTTTACATTACATTGTATTGAATAAATAAAAGAACAATATTGTGTTATAAATAATTGATATCTTTGGGTAATAAACACGTGATTACATTGCTGTTAACCTGCCTAATCCGTGACCCGCAAGGTTTATAGAGAGCAGTGTCACAGAACTAATCAGGCCCAATTTAATTGTTCTGGCCACATCCGAGATGTTATCAACCGCATTATGGATTAATTTCATTGTGTAATAGTTTGTAGTGGGCGGGTACCGGCCGCACTTGAAATGACACCAGTTAATCAGGCTCGGGTCAATCATGCATGAGTGATAAGATTCGAGATAATTAATGATGCGAAGCAAGTCATCCAAGTGTGTGGGATTGTTTTGTAGTATCCTATTAATGGATTGGATATACGGACTATACCTATCTATATAGGACAATAAAATCTACTTTTGTCTCGTTTGGATGTGGTACCTGCGTTTGAAAATGGAAGGTCTCCAATCTAGAGAATAACAAAAAACTATGGTAAACAGGACAATATATTATATGTTTAAACGTTAAACAAAAACAACCTTGGCCCTAAATATTGATAAAGTGAACATTACAGTATGTGAAACTCAATTTAGTTTGTGACTTAGTAATTAAAATACTTTAATACTTACCGGTTTAATAGCTACGAAAATATTTCCAATTATGTTGTTTTATGAAGCTATAAGTTGTAACACTGACAACACACGAAATAAAATAAGCAATCCAAGACAATTTGTAGCTGAGTGAAGCTTAGATACATATTCCTGCCGCTTCGCCGACTTCAATTTCCATCGTCAATATGAGTACCTACAAAATTTCACGGATATATTTCACAATTCACACGCTTTGTCCTATTTTCAGTATTTCCAGACTTTTCAGTATTGTCGAAGCATCTTCCCACGTTGTTTTTATTTTGGACTGGATTTGATCAATTCGATTTATGTTACCGCGTGCACGTTTTTATTGAAACATTCAACGTACGTGTATGTTTTTGAATTTTTGTTATTATTACCGATATCCCTATACAAATACAAGTACATTCAAACTTTTAAAGGTATTTCAATTTTCACACATGAATTAGAAATATTTATATTTATTAGAAATAATTATATATAAAAAGTGTCCATGTGAAGCACTGTAAACTGCACTATCTTTCACTTAAAGTTCCATCAAAATCGATTCAGTCGTTCCGAAGATTAACTGCCCCGGGCAAACACATAGTCAGATAGACAAAAATTCTAAAAACTTGGACCGCAGGAACTTTGAAATCACAGACAGGCACTTCGATTTTATTATTATTATTATTATCGAATTATTACACACTTGTGTATCCGCAGACAACACCGTATAATAATGTTCATGTGTTATAATATAGGTATAAGAGCAGCATTGTTCAAACGTTAAATTACTATTACCTACAACATTCTCCAGACGTTCTTCATGAAAACATGATCTTTTAATATTTATTATAGTCAGTTAACGAGGTAATGATAGTGCAATGTTATATTCAGAGCTCAGCGGTGATTTTTCTTTAATTTCGAGGTTGTTCTAAGTTTATGATGACTGAATTAATACATGTTATTGTATAGAACCTTGCAAATCTGTAGCCAGAAATATAAAGGTGTGTTGAAGTCGTTGGATGGAAAAGAAATTGAATTTTTTTGTAATATAAATAGTGGAAAGAAATAGTGAGATTAAGTTAGAAAAATGTTATTTCTTAACTAATATTACGGACGTTATTGAACTATCGGCAGTAAAATTCGGACGAGTTATAACGGCGTCATAATCAAACAATACTTACGAGGAATTAGAAAGATTTTTTCAGGAATTTAATGAAAACCTGTATATAAAAATGGTTTATCATATCAAACGACTGTTATGAAGAGACCAACATAACAATAGGCGATACCCGAAAGAGAAACATGGCGATAATAATATTCAATAAAGCTTAATCCCAACACAATCGCGCACTTCTCCCAGGTGTTCAAACTTTATGTTCCGCAATTTCTTCTTATTTCTTTTGAGAATATCTGTAATGGAATTTCATTCTTGCTAGCAGCGTACATTGTTGACGTCTTGAAACAATACTATTACTGGCGCCGCTCTCCGACTTACGACCTTAACTCATGACATTCTTTTAAATCGCCTTCGTCAAAAAATTATATTCTATTCAGGTATAAAATAAAAATCACGTTTATAAATATTCTTAAGTAATAATAAGATAAAATACTGAAAGTGCACTAAAATTAAGTGTCAAGGTCGCTGAAATGTAACATTAGGGCGATTTATTAAGTTAATAAAGGTATGGTGGACTTTATTATACTTATATAATAGTCTATAACAATTTAGAGATAAGCATCTCTATACATACCATTAAAAATAGAAATGTAGATGTTTTTTCAATTACGAACATTTTATTACTTAATGAATTAATGTTAAATAAGTATAAATTATTTTCGATTATTTTTAAAGTACCTATCTAATTTAAACTCCATTGTCAGTATTATAATTTTTATAGGTACCTGATCCACGGCTACTCAGATTCATTTACTCCACTTAGGGATCAATAGCTTACAAACAATTTCCTGGCATTTGGAGACTCAAGAAAAAAAATATATAATTGCCTAATATTAAATTGAAGAATTTATACAATGTTTTATTCCATTATTTCTTTGCGTTGTGTTTACATTAAAACAAAACAAAACCCGTCGAAATAATTTAAAATTAAAATGTAATCTTTTTAAAGCCCGGTCAAAGTCTTAAGAGGATTCGGAGCGTAGTTTTACTACGTACTTGTAGACTTATAAGAACTTAAACATAACTCAGTTATTAATTAAAAGTGATCCAGGCGAAGCTATATTTAACAAGTGCTTTCAGTAAAGTATTCGAAAGTACCGAAGGAGTTCGAACTGATTTGCCTTATGGAAGTTGAAATATTGTACGGCCTCGTTCATATTTGAGTTGCCAGTTCTTCATATTCGGTCAAATAGGAGTTGTGTTCATTTGGAAAGATATACTTGTATGCAATTTATATTCATTAAGTACAAAAGTCGTCTAAATAAGGTGTTATTCCGTGAAATTTTCGAAGTATTGACTTTAGTGTTCGTAATATGTATTGTAATATATAACACGCCTGCAGGCTATTAATAAGCGCACTGAGTGTATCTAATTGCGTGGTTCTAATGTCGCAGTCCTAGTTTACTATAATTAGAAAACTTTGTCCCCCCACATTCCCCGCTGCTGCACGGCTTGTTGCCTTATTACCTTGTATATTGGAATTGCTAGGTGTTTAGTATGGAATTTAGATACTAATGGATGAACAGGGTTAATTTTTATGGCACCTTCAACATTGTATCTTAGTTCCGTAGCTAAACAATGGATATTATAATATTCCTTTAAGATTAAAGATGTCAGAGTGTCGCTTAAAGATTATGCTGTCTGTTATGAAGATCTGATATACGTAAGAAAACTAGGTATATACATAGGTAAGTAAGTGATGAAAAGCAATTTACGATCAGAAACAATGCCATCCCTTAAGGGTTTCATTTATGCTAAGAAATTATTCGACAATTCAAGTTACGGGGAAAACAAAAACACTCGCTTTGAAATTTGCTAGGCTATATGAAGTAAAAATATAAAATGCCTATATTGCTAGCTACTGTAAAAATTATACCGTATTTGACATTGATGACAACATGGATACCAATGCTTATAGACACCAATATTACAAGATACTAAAACAACAAACAACAAATTTTTACGTTCAGATTATCAGCTGGCCAAGTCTAATATCGTTACCTGTAATATTACGTAATACTACAACACGTTGTTATCTTTAGTGGTGTCGGCGTCGCTACAAAAACGATTATTAACTTTAGATATCCGAACAATCATTTTCAGACCCCTATCTGCGGGCCGGTAGGCCGTTTCAGTGTCAGTGTACGTGTCCCATATGAAACATTCAGTCGTGATAATGATCATTATACATTTTGCGGTATATTAAACAAGTAAAGTTGAAACAGACAAATCTGTATACGTGGTCGGTAGATAATTAAATAGCTAAGATACATATAATCTTTGTAACAGTGTAAAAAAATCCATATTTATGTATTTTTTGGAAGACAATAAGAGTACTTATTGTGAACAAAATATAAGAGGTTTATAGCGACAATCATTACTGTCGCTTCAAATTTCCTATTGTTCCTGCTGCAATGAAATAAATTTATGACTAAAAGCATATAGAAAACGTATAAGGTGATATATAGAAAACGATTAATAATAATATTGTGAGTAACATGGTTATCTTGTAGAATAAGGGCAGGGGCTATTAAACTTTCAAAATTGACATAATTGATTGACAACCCGTTGACACTGTAATTGCCACTGTTATAATAGAGAAATATTGATATAAGCGTCAATTTTACAATAAAATAGCATACAGGTCACAGCTATCAATTCAACAGGGCTGCGGTCGCTAATAAATTAATCAGCAAATTCATTAACGCGCGAATGCGATTAATAGCACTATAGTGATTTTCGCCGCGCCGCCTGCGAATATTTATTATATTTGCACTTAATTATTTTAATTGCTTACTTCATTTGAAGGTGAAATATAATTCCAATCTCAATTCACAATATGAAATGTTTAAAGCCTTTGGACGTTTTATCTCGTTGAATTTAGTTGGTCTTATATGAATGAGGTGAATTTATTTACCATATAAAAAAACCCTGTATTACATATTACACCCAAACATATGATGTAGGGAGTGATGGGTGGTCAGGGTGGTGGCTTCGTTCAGTCGTTATTGTACGACTCTGCGAATGGTCACAGTTAATTGCGGCCACAAACTGACGCTCTTAACAAGGTGAACGGGGTCTGGGGGCTCCTTGCACCGGAAAGAGATCAATATGCATAGCGCAGATAGCAAGTTGGGAGTGTTTAGACGTCCCGGTGTTTCTCACACGAATTGTTATGGACATTTTGTCACGCCAATGGAAAGCAAGGTAATAACTACGGATGGCTACGTTTGCTATTTATTATAGTCTCGGCGCCGTCCTATGTTCGGTATAACCGCGCTCCTTATAACCGCATTACGTTTAAAAGCTGACGAAGGTAGGCCAAACAGATACAAAGTTTCAGAACTTAGGATATTGCTGTCATTGTTGTGCGGTTTCAAGGGGCGCCTATACCCTTGTAAAGTGAAACACGTATTTGTGGTTATCAAAATGTTTGGGGTCGACTCGAATATCTTGCAAGTTCTTCGACAAAGATCCGCTCCTGTCGAACATTAAACATCATACAAACTTTAGATCGCCAGTTATACCTATATTACATTCCTAAGTAAGCTACGTAAAATAGGTAAACTTGATCTCGTAAGAGAATTTAATGTACATAATATATTCCAATACGGTAGCATTTTAACGTGCCGAAGCAATAGTAAACTTTTGTGTTTACCTACAAATTGTGCGCTTAATAGAGTAAGGTGCCGTTAAAGCGGTTACAAACAGTGAAGGGTCGTAGGTAAATTTGGTCCCAGAATGAGTCGAGTTTCGTACAATCATATCCTTAATGACAATAAACACGTGTTTCTACAATTGTGGACATAAAGGTAAACATCCCGGTCTGGGTTCACAATGATATTATCCTTTTGTTGTTAGCTATTTCGTCGTGAACCGACGACAAAAGAGGCCCGACACAATGTGATGAAAAGAACTGGCGGACGAATCAAGTGTAATTACCTCCACAATAATCATATTGCGAACGCTCTTCTAAAAGGATGTAATGTGTATGAATAATAAAAGACTGGTATTCTTTTTAAAATTATCCCGCGTCGTTCACTCCAGAATGGTCTATTATGAAAAATATTGCTCTACGACACAAACTCTCTTTTTTTCAGCAACGTTACCTTTATTCGTAGTCTTTGTTGTTTTCATTATTTAAATTTTCGTACTTTATTGTCTTCCTTAAAGTTCAATACTACATCATATTACCTTCCTGTACAAATGACACGTTGTTATGGATTTGAGATTGGCAAATCTGTAGCATTACGAACATTTTAAAATTATTAAACTAATAATTGAATATTTTTTTTAAATTGCATGATAGCCTAGCTCTAGCACATGGGCAGTGTAGATTTGCTCTTTGCTAGACCATACATGATTAGATAAAGTCTGTTTACTCTGAGCTTGAAGAATTATTGGTTATAATAATTGTGAGAAAACAAAGATATTATTCCTTTTCACACTTTATTCAACGTAGGCATATACACTTTCATTGACTCCCTACTGTTCCTATTATCACAGGTGCTTAATCTTTGAAGCATAAAAAATACGTATTTCTTAAGAAATAATTATACTCGTGATTCCATTTCTGTTAAGCTGAGGGTACGGATATATTTAATTACAAAAAGGTCGTTACTGAAAATAACATGCGTTAAAAGTAAATAAGTGTGCGAAGCATTGATAACGGCAGCTAATATTAGCAACGGAATATTGTGTGCGGATAATGCCCCAGAATTGTCTGTTGACGTGTTCAAGACACCCCTAACAGTTCATTGCAAGATATTTGAAGAATTATAATATAACAATTCTAATTAAGTTAGAATAATTATGTAAATTGATTGTAGCTACTAATTTATAATATGTACCTAACTCTTTTGTCTCATTAATTTATTTTATTACGTAATGCTTCACTCCAGCATTTTTGAAAAAATACGAATTTATTATAAAATTTTATTTTTATAGTATTAAACATCACACTATTTCATTATTATCGTCTTTCAAAAAACAATAACATTTCTTTGTATTGTATAAGGTTGGCATGAATGAGGGTCGCTAGGTTCTGTGTACGATTTTGTGATTGCGGCGTATTATTATTACCCGAAAGTAATCCGCAACACTTGTCGGCTGACACGTTCACCCTGATTATAAAAAATGGAATACTTTTAGAAGAGCAATAAAGATATATTTCTAAAAAGGTGCTATATAAAAATAAGAGTCCCATGTTAACATGGACCACATTAGGGACATTACACATACATTAGGAACCAAATAAACAATGTTATCTATTTTTAATATGATAGATACTTAAACATAAAGTGCTGGAAATGTGCGAGAAAAAATACGTACTTGTCAAACGCTGCATAAACAGGTATTAGTTCGTTTAACTTCATAAAATAAAACCCTCCTAGTTTTCATAATAACTCCCGTTGAAACTAGGGAACGCGGTGCTCTGAGTACAACTGCTTGTTGTTATTAAGTAGATCGTTTGTACCGACACCGCAAATAATTTGCAGTCGGAAACATGTTTCAGTCGTATGAATGCGAACGTCGCGTTTAAGCGGCTTTCATTTTTGTATACTTTTCGGTACCACGTGCTTCTGTATGTGATTCCGTAAAGTACACAAGCGGATGAAAGACAAAACGATCCTTCGTTTTGTCTTTCATCCCGTGCGCTCGAGCATCGAGTAAGTAAGATCTATGTATTTGTTTGGGCCAAAGGGAGCGGGCAATCGTAAAATGATCTGTAGTCACGACAACGTTGAAGACGACGGTTGACTGATGAGAGCTTGTGAACTGATGTGCTTTTATTTGCTCTATTTTAGTTGTAGAAAAGTTTGAATATAAATATTATCCTAAATGTTACTTTGTAAATGTTGAACTTTATAATGCGAAACGTATTTTATTTAAAAAATAAAAGACGTCGAAAATAAGTTCGAATGCGTAAACGGCACTGATGCTTTTAAATTTACAGCTAACAAATGGTTTTTACATTTTCATTGTCGCCTATAAGTCAAGCGTCATGGGTTGCAGGGCGCAGTCGTGGTGAATATCCCTTAACCAGTTAAACAAGTTCATCCCGGAGCCAATTTACCGTCATAAAGACGGGGTCGCTGTAGGAACGGATCATTTTCTGCCCCATCGTCCTGCTTTATGAAAGAAGCTCTCAAATTAACTCGCCCAACATAAGTGGCTTCGTAACGGATAACATTTTTGGGTAAGAGCATAGCTTGCATTTCCTTTTTTTGCGTAGGAAGTACAATAAGCTCATTATAAAGTTTTCTAATATTAAAGTTAAGACGCAGCTACGTGCTAATTAAAGATTTAGGTCTCGATTAGGGCGCAATTGAATGTGTTTTATTTGTTATACGAGCATGAACCACAAAATAGAAAATCTTAGAAGTAAGAAAACTATTTTAAAATGAACGATGTCCAGTCTAAAAGGCCATTTTTGCAGGACACAGAGAACAAGAAATTCACATTTTTAAATACAAAAGCAACAAAGGACGAATTAATGTTTAAATGTGTTCGTTATTATGTAAGTATTATAAATATTAGGAAAGATCAAATATTGGAGTCTAAAATGCGTAATAGAAAGTATTAATAATCTATTTATGAATTCGTTGGTTTAGGTACATATACGAATCACTTAATCACTAAGACCCTAATTGAAAGAATTTAAAATAGGACTTTACTTCGAACATTTTATTTTGATCGCAATCTGTCTCAATTATACGTTAAATTAGTAGAATAGCGGGAAAGAGCTAGGAATCTCATAAAGATCTCAAATCTAAACATACAAAAATTCAGCTCCTCTAGAGTTTTCATTCTCGCTTTAATATAGGTATTTCCTGTGCTTTTACGAGTAGAGTGCATACCAACAAAGAATGTTAATTTGCATTTTTACCGTTACGGGAAGTGAACTTGAGTGGGAAAATGAAATTACGTTAGGTGAGATTATTTCTGGAAACTTCTATAAGAAGTCTCTTATAAGTGAAACATTGTTTAAAAAGAGGATAACAGGGTTTTCAACTTTGTACTTTCTTTTGTAGAAAATATAACACGAGACCGTTTTACACTTTATTGTTCCAAGTATTCACTTTATTATAATAGAGTCGTCATGTGATAAGCTGAAGTACTCCTCATTATAATTACCTTTGAATTATTTCCCTCCTGGATACTGACCTCCTCTCAGATAGTGAAACTGCAGACATGATCTATTTAGCCGGCTCGTGGTATGCTTTTCTATTAAGACAATGATTGATATATCTACCTATTTTTTATATAACTGCACATTCACTAAATCACGGTTTATGTAACAAATATAAATATCTACTAATAAGAACTCTTTATACTATTAGGATCTACGTAAAACGTTGAGGATCTATTATGTAGTTTAAAAATGAAACAAGCATTGCCTTTTTCGAGAATAGTGTCTTAGAATACCATAGAATCGTTAATAAATCTTACAACAACGGTAAACATAAAACCGAACGAGCTTCTATTGCCCGGCCATTTTTGTTACGTCCTCGGAAGCGGACGGCGGAGGGAAAGACAAAACATTTTGCCGGCCTCAAGAGTGATGGACGAATTTTCTGGTAAACGGCTTCTTCCGCTCAGGGACTATTTGTCTGAATTTGAATCGCATTTGTTTCTAGGGAAATTTGTCTCCTAAGCCTCTTGGGTATGTACTGGAAGCTCTTGTGGTAATTCGTCTAATTTAATTGAATAAAGCCTCTTTCGGATGGCTCGTTTTTGTACGCTAGTACAAAAATACAAGTAGAAGACGCGTTGATTTATTTCTTGCATTTCTTAAATCTATTAAAATAACTTTTGTTTTACTTTTCATACATATAACTCATGATGCACTTATTGTTTTATCTTTATTCCGAAGATCTGCCAAAGTAATCTTGGAACTTAGTTGTTTGTGGTAATTAATTTCTTTACAGTTCCATTATAACCACGTTTCCCTTTTCTGATCTGGACTTAATCCACAAAGCTGCTCTAGTAGGTATAAGTGAACGTGGTTTCATAATTAACTTAATCAGTAGGAACTTTATAAAGCAGGCTGAAAATCTTGAGAAAGTTAAAGTGACAATCATCTCATAATAACAAGCGGAACTAGCTAAACGAGCTCGCTGATTCCGGACAATTCTCTTGGAAATTCGCCGCTTGTAGTGGCTCATGTAAGGGTCGACCGCATTCGGTGTTGTTTTGTAGATCGCATACGACCTGCAATAGTGTCAGAGAACTGACCGCTTTCCCACACCTACGATAACGGCAAAGTTTACTATTTTGTGCCATTCTTATTCAATTATAACTGTTGTACTTCAATAAATTTCGTACAGACGAATCATTGGATGTTATAAGGAATCTGCAGTTTGTGATTTCCACCACAACCACAGATATTTTACGATGATTGCAACAAAAACTATTAAAAAAGTTGGCTGCTAGAGTTACTTCTCAGAATCAGAAGGGTTAAGAAATATTCTATGACACTGGCGGAATGCGAATTGGCGGACTACGTTCGCTATAGAACCTGAAGGCGGGAAGGTACGATTTTTAACATAAAAAAAATATTGTAAAATCCTATGTTCTTAATATTTTACGAGGAGTAAATGCGATATTTCCAAAAATATCATCATTATTTTCTTTTTAATAATCGGACATAACACAATACGTGTATACACGCGAGACATGAGAATATAAAGTGGTCTAATTTTTTAACTATGAAATAGTCTTGTAACATAATATAAAACATTTCCTTCTGTGTGTTACGTCGAGCTTGAAATAAAAACAAAAGTACGGGAAGTCATTGTTTATTTTCTAATTTTCCGGCTGTCTTCACGAGGTCTGGGAGCAGACAGAGCGATGTCTTCCGAAGCAGATGTGACAGGAATGTAACAAAATATGCTGATAGATGGTACTCTGTCAAAGAACAGTTTTTCATTCACACTGAACGACTATTCACTACATAAATCGTAATATCTGTCCTGTCCATAAAATACATTTTTAAAACAATCCTATCAGGGTAAAGTAATTGAGTGTCATTGTTTTAGCATTCAATATTTTTGTTCGTAGTAAGTGTTGTTGATTAAACTGGTAGATTTCTGCGCGTTTTATTGTAAAATGCGTAAACCAAATTAAGATATGTCTTCTTTTTTCAATATTTTTTGTTAAATCGTAGTGCAACAAAGTAGGTACATGTCTAACTGCCCTAAAAGATATTGATTACCCGACAGATACTGATTACCTTGATTCAGTTCTGATTCATATTATAATAAATTTATAAGTTAAATAGGATAAAGTAAACTTTTTACCTATCTCTGAGAACTAAATTCAATCTTTGCAATAATTATCCAACGATAACAATGTGGAATGACTAATCAATGTGGCATAAAAAAACGGTAATACTAATGAAAGATTCCTGTTAATGGCCACCCATCCTGATGGCATTTGGTATTCCATATCTGGAATCGCAGTCTTATCTTGACGTGTTAGATTGGTATGTACTGTTTCTCTATGTTTTAAGATTCACCGCTAGGATAGGAAAATTCTGGCATAAGCTTGTTTTAAATAATCAGAGACTTCAGATATTCAAGAACACAAAAGTCCTATCTTTTAGCTTAGCTTAAGCGTATAATTAAGTATCTATCCTTTACTTTATCTAAAGTGCTTGCTGATTCTGTAATGGTTCATATAAATTGCATATTATCGGCTCGGCGGACGTAACGAAGTGATAGGGCATGTTTAATTTATTATAATTGTCGGATTTTTTCTCTGATTTCCCTGCTCTGTGTAATTTTGTGAAACTAAGCTTAAGGTGTACTTCTATACTCGACGTAATAAATGTTACTGATAAAGGCAATTAACAGTTATAAAGGATTTTAAATTGAATTTTGTAGGTGTAGTTAATAAAGTTTATACTCTAATGTTAAAGCTTATATAGTTTCTCAATAGCTCATTGAATACATTCATATTATTTTTTGTTACTTAAACGAGAATCATGCCTCATCTGTAGCGTAGTTACTGAAAGACAGATCATCATTCAAGGTCCAAATTGAAACAAGAGGTGATTGTGTGTACACCATGTAGTTTGACTGTCTATATTATGTTAAAATATCGATAATTAAGATGCGAAAAGTAAGAGTAAATCATTCATAAACGTTTTAAGGCGCCTACAAAAAGCTGTCTGCGATATCTTTATATTATTTTTGATAGCCCCGTAATCTCAAAGCTCTTTCAAATTGAATAAAACATCAATTAAAGTCAAGAACGGTGGTGCGATATAAAAACTTCAGTGGTCCATTTCGAAATAATTTTCCGCAAATTGGAGGAAAATTGAAGTAAATTCGTCGATTTCAAATGTCTATCAAAGGTTTGTATTGCCTGAGGCGACGATTAGGCTGCTTTAACAAAATTTGGGGTTCATTATTGGTTTCATTCATCAATTCGTACTGTGTTATGGTATCTTTAGAAACAGAATAAAACGCCTCGAGGCCGTCGGATATAAAATGAAAAATGGACTTTCAGTTATTGTTTCAAGCTTTATCTGCATTTAAACCAATGAAACGAGAAATTCACTCAATTAAGATACATTGACAAATATTGATTAATTATTATTATTTATTAACTTGATTATATTTACAAAACGTCAAAGTCGTCTAAAACACGTACCATAAATATGTATGTATGTAGTATGGACCATAGCCCATTATTTATTATTTGTATTTATTATATGTATTATTTAGGTAATAATTATTGTCACTAACATTAATGGCGATAATTTTTTTTTTGTTTTGAAATTTTTGGAGGCAATGTTTTGAAAACGTGCATTTTTAATGTTAATACGTGAGCCACCTATAGATACCTATATCTAAACATATATTTTTATTTAATTCAATATGGAATACGAGTTCGATTTTATTTAATAGAGGATATTTTCAAGCGAATCGCATTTTTAACATACAGGATGGAAAACGTGAGTTGGATCACATTTATGATTTGGAAAGTTAGAATATTTTCATGGATCACAAAAATATTTTCATGAATTGCACCAATATTTCACAGTAAGATTCAATTTCTGGAGAAATGATAGCTTAGGGGTCTAGATTTCAGTCTCCCACTGCAAGGATCTGGGTTCAAATCTGGGCTGCAAGTCGCGAGTAGCAAACGCACCTCTGTGTTAAACCTTGATAGCACGGATACTAATTTATACTAATTCCGAAACACACATTAAGAATAGAATAAGGTTACTAATATTCTTTTCCTGAAGTACTGACCAATAAGCATTGACCAACGAATGTACTTATTAGTACCTACCTAATGCTAATTGTACTATTAATACTCCTAGAGTCATATTGAGACTTCTCCCTGGTTTTATGCACCTATAATTACTTATAAGCATATATATATAAAGATATGTTATTTATTTATGTATGTAAAGGTATGTAGTTTTATGCATATAAGTAAAGTACTAACTCACACGATATCTACTTGCGAAAGCTTAATGCTATACGTAGTTAATATGTTCTAGAACCTTCGGCGATTTAAGGTAGGAATGACCAGTCGGTTCAAAGTGAGGAAACCGAGGTCTAGTCCAGGTTATGCTGCGCTTAAATGATAATCGTGAAATTAAATTCGTTTTATAGGTACCTAATTCTGAGTTACGATACTTTGTACAATGAGAAATTACTTTTAATTGTGATAAATATCTAGGAGAAAAGGGATAGGACGCTTTAGAACGCTTTATGACATGATTGTTGATTTACTGACGGTAGAATTTCAAGTATCGTTCACAAATTATGTAAATATTTATGTTAATTCACGGCTTAATTATAGTGAGTTACTGGTTTCATGAAATTTATTCTACAAATGTGTTAAATAGAAATTAAATATTACGGTTCCATAAAAGAAACAAAATTATAGTTTTGATTGTATTTTACAACGTTAATGTAAATATATCGTAAATCAAAAGCGTGTGCTCGAAAAATGAGTAGTGGGTCATTCTTAATAAGGAAGTGATTCCAGGAATTATTATTCTCATTTCGCAATAGAGAACTTTTAACAAGAAAACTTTACAAAGTTCGCCGGCAACAATGTTTCTAGAAAGTTATAGAAGGTACCAGTGAATAAATTTTGATCTCTTTGCAATCGATTGGTCACGAATAATATACTTTTTTCATTCAGTGTGTAATTTTTTTAGTTTATAAGTCGTCAAGGCGATGCACTAACTTTAGTTATATTATAGCAATTTATTTATTTTCCGTAATTTGGATAATCTAGTAACAGCACATTATTTAATTTTATATTCGTACGTAATATAAGTGGTATTATATTCTAAAAAATAAATACAAATAAATACTTAATGAACTACAAAAATAAACAAGATAAACAGTTCGTACGTTTACTAAATTGAATGAATGAATAAATGAAATTATTTCGCTACATTCGCAAATTTGAGCGATGATCAGCTGACTGTGAGTGTTAATTGATAATGGCGTGCGCACACAGCATCCCGTGTAGTCGTTCTAAAAACCACTATCAGCAAAATCATCTAAACTTCCAACGTTGTCAAATAAAATGCATTTTATTAGTACCTATACCACGTGTAATATTTCATTTAACATGTAATTCTACTGTGAATTGATTATATCAAGTACCTACAAATAAAATTGAGATTGATACGCGATTTTAGTGAACGAAAAATAGGTATATAGTAAAGTTCTAAGTAGGCAAATACCTACATGTAACTTTACGATACTATTTAAAGTGATAGCTATTTTCTAGAAGGATAGAAACGTTTTACGAATGAAAAATTTCAAAGCTGAGCGAGTCTGTCTGCTTTGTGAAAGAAAAGAGAATGCCTAAGAGTTCGGAGATGGATATCGTCACTTACGGTTCCATCAAAGACAAAAGACGTAGACAAAATATCTTTGTAGGCGAAAAGCGGCGCGGCTATATAATGCCACAAGATGTCGAATTGCTTGCAGCCACCAGGAAATGACTGGGAAATTGCCCCATTATGCTTGCAAATCGTGAGTTGCATTCGAATTACTTCTTTGCTTGTAATTTTGCATGCCTTAGAAAGCAGACAAAGTGTATGCCGTGAAAGCGACTACGCATAAAGTGGACACGCTCAAATGGATATTTTTCTGAAAAAATGTTGCTAACGTATTCGGAGTGGTGCTGGTGAGGACTTAACAACAAAGGTTTTCAGCTTTAATGGCGTTTTATATGTGATATGAAACTTTACTATGTTTTTGCCAATGACTTCTTTAAGTAAAAGTATGTATAACATGTGTATTGTATCCGTCTGTGGTATCATAGAACTCAAAAGGATGAACCGATTAGAGTGCGGTTTTTTAGTCGAAAGCCTTGACTGTTTTTGAATGTTTCGTTGTAAAAACAAACCAGTTGTCTATCAACATATTCAGGTCACTCAGTGAAACTAATGATAGGATCTCGGATAACTTTGAAGCTAATAACTCCGAATTTTGTTTAAATACTTATGTTTAATTGTACAATACCCCCTGTATTTCAAAATTGCAATTCATATACTCTCTTTTCCATTTTATTAAATTCATTTGCCTATTCTTTTTTAATACGTAGTAAAACATAGTTACAGTTTGGCATGGAAAGCTTAACACAAGTATTTATTTAAACCGAGTTCAGGTGTTATATACCAAAATATTTGTTTATTTCCTGTAATAATTATAAATAATAGATATCGCTTACGAATTTTATGGAGTCAATTAGGTTATGATATTGAACAAACCGCACAAAATCGAATCAGTGAAGTGCCGTGATTACAAACACCATTTTGCACACACTAATATTACGTACAAAACAAATTAATCGGTTTTCAATTAAGTCTCTATGCAAATTAGTTGGCAACAGAACATGTGTGCAATAACACTCACGCTATGTTGTTGTAAACCTGAAAATAATCTGTTGGTGCAATTCACGCGCGAGTGTGTAAGCTCGCATTAGGTACACAACAAACTAGTCGAGTACAAATTGTTCTTAGACACGGAACGCCAACAAACAATACGTTAACGTCTCATTTAGAACTCATGATATTATACTTGAACAACGTAGCGACGACCCCATTACAATACCTATTACACATATATGGTAATTATTCAGCATCACATCGGTATCGCTTGTGATCAGAATTTTAAAGGACGTGATATTTAAATAGGAACTTGGCCCTTATTTTTATGTTGATCTTTTTTAATTTCAATAAAAATTCTTAATCTAAAAACTACATTAGTGCGTTAGTTTGAATATTCTTATCACGGTCTAAGTACTAATTCTTTAGAACTATTATAAATTTTTTTACAGTCAAACTTAAGTTAGCAAAAAAGTCGTCTGAATGCTTAGAGGCAGCCGCCATCAACAATTTTTACTACTTAAAAAATACCTACCACTTCAAAGTCAGGTTTACAACTAGGATCGCATATGTATACAGAACCAACTAAACAAAATAATGATGGAGAATTAAAGCAACAACAGGAAATGATAGGTACACTGGAGGGCCACATACGGACAAAGAGAGGGGCCAAACCGACAGAACCCGATCGAGGTTTGAGCGTACTTCAACGTTAATCGCCTACGAGTGCCTCTCGCAAAGATCCCGAGGGTTCTTTCCACGGATCACTATTGCCGGAGAAACACGTTCCGATCGTGGATAATGAATTCCCACTAATTGGATTAGCGTATTGAGCTTAGTGGCCGAAGAGCAAATGTTTGTCTAACCCTAATACGTTGGAGGCGTCCAGAAGTGGTGTTCGTGTTAAGAACGCCAATACAGACACGACCCTAAGCCTATTATCTCTTGATTGGTTTGGAGACAGAATGGCTGTTTAGGTATTAAACAATCAAAATATTGATATCAAATACCAATATTTAGTACTACGTCGTATTGAATAAAGAGATTTCGTCCACATTATTAATTTCCGTTCTGAGAGGCTGTTTTATATTCGAGATATTTATTACTCGTAATATTGAATATTGATGTCTCATTTCGTAAATTGTATACGTATACTATGAGAACTTGGCAGCTATTGTTTTGCTAAGGTGATCAATGATAAAATTTTCTTGTGTTGATTTATCAAAGACTAACCAATGAATGTGCAATCGAAAGTATGCTCCATACACGAATAAACGTAAAATGGCTACCGGTAAGGTTGAAGGGTAAGTTGAAGTACTGCAGCGCTATCTAGAAAATCATTACAACAGAGCGGTTAAGCTTGACTTAACCTAATCATCCACAGAGTTTCACCATGAAAAAATAAAGATTTACTACTCGCGTGGTGATCGGTGTAGTAGTGTCTTAGTGGAGACATCAAAATTAATTTTTAAATAATACAGATAATATACTTTTATTTACTCGTACTAGTCATGTAATAGTATTACTAACAACTAAACATTTTTTTTTGTACGATTTATATTAATACAATTTGCATACGAAGCATCTAATTTTATGTATGCGAAAGGAAGTAATCATATTTTGTTTTGCGTTTATATAATAAGCTATTTTTATATTAAACGACCTGATTTGTGATTTCGTATAATAAATACAGAGGGATGATAACGTTTAACGATTACGCTTATGAATATTCGTGTACCACAAAGCGACAAACCCGTTTTCGTTTAGCTCATTTGTAAGCAAAAGAAATGTGGTGTTCCCCACGTCATAGATAAGGCGAAAAATATGCTAATTGCTGGGAAAATTATGTTACTAAGAATAGGTTTGTATGGCTTTTGATTGTTGTTGTTTCGAAATTTCTTTTGGACGTGTGGCGGGAACGAGTGTAAGGTTTTAAATTAATAAAATACTTGGTATAAATTAATGCTATCCTTTTGATGTGCGTATTTTGGTTGCCATAAGGGAAACAGTAAAATGTAGCCGCCGCCCTTGACTTTTGAAGTAACGCACGAGACCTTTTGGTGGATATATAGTCAACGATAAGAACCTCACGCGTGTGCGATATTATTATTATTACATTTTATAGAAATGCTCCGAGACACTGCCGTTAGTTTGAGAAATATTATTAGTAAAAAGTCTTGGAATTTTGTGCTGAACACTAAGGAATTTTATCTATTTGGAAATTAGAAATCGTAGAAGTTTTGTAAATGTTTGTTTAAAAAATATATTCTACCTACTAATGTAAAAATCTCTGTGTGGCCTGGTGTAAGATACATGGTCCTGTACATACAATACATAGTTTTGACTGCTTGACGTGACACCAACGTGGATTGAATATCTTGACCCCCGTCACAGTTTGAATTACGGAAGTCGACCCTTACAGTGCCACTTTCTTGATGCCTCTAATGTAGATATAGGACTTCTTAATCTCATATATTTGTACTGTACTTATATTTAAAAACACGCTAATCATTTATGTTTGTTACCTAGTCTGATATAATCCGAAACAATAATTGCTTCATCAAAATGAAGATATGGTCCAGTTGGCTTAGAGGAATATCTACGTTATTTAATAATATGTTCAACAACTCTAGCAATTTTCTTGAACATCTAAATGCATATAATGAATAAAGTACAGCAAAGTCGCACATGGTTAGCTGTTGGTTGAAAGAAAGGTATCTGTTTTCAGGAAGGCATTAAAAAAACTGTCCCTGTTATATTTCTTATATAAAATTTGTTAAGCTTAGTCAAAGTCCTAATGGGTCCTCCGCATCAGCTCGCGTTGTTATAGTATGGTGGAGTGAGGAACAAGCTTCCCACAGTTGATGGAATATGATCGTATTGCGGGACTTAAAAATTAGGCACTCTATTCTTACAAATGTCATACAGTTGTAAAATTAATATAATCAGTTAATGGCTAAATGAGAAGCAATATTGCTTATTCCTAGATACGCGTTATATGAGAAGACGTCACCTAAAATTTCCGGTACAGTCAACGTACATTCGCCGCTAATTTCTCTAATGGTATTTGGAAATGGTACTTATGTGGCATACAAAACGTACACCCTACTGTAAATTTGCTAAGGCTTAATGAAACCAGAAACAGTGTCGAATGCCTGAGATTTGATTTGGGCGTTCCCCACACTATACCGGTCTGCGAGCGAAAAACCCGAATAAACAAGAAATGTCCACTCATATAGTAAAACTTCCAAGTAACAAATAGGCTCTTAGTCGTTTGTAATGACTGCTGAAACATGAGGACTAAAAATCTAAAATGGTAGCGCTCCAAGATGTCATGTAACGATGCACTTTGAATTATGAATGTCCTCATGCAAAGTAACTTCCAAAGAAACATTGGTCTATTAACTGTGTTACTAGTTCTGTAACTGTATTTAAGGTTAAATAGTAAAATGGGCGGATTCCCTCGGATAGTAAGCACTCCGAGCACGTACTTATTATGTTCATTTGATTAAACATACCCGGGAATAGTTGACGAAACCTGACATTCGACGGTAGGAAATGAACTACATGTCCATATTTGATCACTTTTGAGGTTTAATACCGAAGGTAATAGAACAGAAACCACTTCGTTCGGTAATAACAACAAAAATATAAGGTCCAATATTATTGATCTATAAATATAACCATATATATACCAAAGTATTATCAGTACGTTGTTTGGACCTAGCAGTGTATATCTACATATGTATATAGCAGCCACAGGATACTAGGAAGGAGCAAGATGTCAAAGTTTTTTCACATTGCATGCATGCATGCATTAAAACGTCTTGTGTTCTTTTAAAAACAGCAATGCTATTACATGCAATTACACAGTTTTATTCCGAAATCTGCTTGTGATTAGTAAGAACAAACGTGTTTTTGCTTTCGAGCTCTAACATAAAACGCCTTATATTTTATTTTGTGTTACTACCACACTCGTAAGAATGTGATAATAACAACAATTTTTTAAACACCGCTAGTTTTGTAGAAATAGAATGGTTAAATGTGTTTCGACCTCTACTGTATGTTTTATCTCATATCTGTGTAATTTAGCAATATTTGTGATAACACCATTTATCAGGGAAAAGTTCAAGTTATATTTTAAAGGGGATGCTGTGGAAAATATGGACGGAGGCGTGCATATTTATTTTGCATGAAAGCGCAGTAGCCATAATTCATGCAGTGCATTTCGCTGCATTCGATGACGCAGTATGTTATACCGTTGACGGCAATCGCCACTGAATGTTTTCGTTCAGATATCAAATATGTTTGTCTTGTATACTTGCCGATAAGATTAACGAGACATTTGTTGGACCTGTGTCTTTAAACGAGGTTTTCTTTTATAAATGTAACGCAGAGATTAAACATACACGGTATACCCAATGGAAAATGGCCAGCATTCGTATACGTACATTTGCAAAGTGAACGAACTTTGCTATTTGCTACGCCTGTATGTTGTAGGCTTTACAAGAAAGCTCTGCTTTCCGAGAGTTTTACAGAAGCAAACTAAAAAAGTATTTACCAGACAATCGCCACAAGACTAAATATGTGCATTGCGTCCATACCCCATAATTAACATAGTGGTATGTAGTTTTGTAAAATTCCATTTAAGTCGTTATTTTTGTATGTGTTATTCTTCTGTTAATTATATATGTATATAATGTACCGGTTACTAAGAAGTCAGAATGCATCGAGAGTCAAATGTTTATTCATCTTTTTTAAAAATATAAACATACTATAAAAGTGTGTTATATTCGTTTTAGACTGTAGCTTTGAAGATTTTAAAGTAAGGTAGACGGTGTGGCCATAACTGTTACTTAAAAACATATAAAAACTGAAGTATTCATTAAATGTAGCGCGATATTGGACGCTGCAGAAGGCGCGAAAATTTATATTTCATAAACCTGCAGTCGTCGTAATTCAGTCTCTATCGCCTGCATTTTCTATCACCGCAGTATTTTATAACATTGGTATGAAAATCGTCGTCGGAGGTTCGCGAATATAAGTTTATAACTTCTCTGAGTCTCAGGTCTATGCAGTACACCAAACATAATTGTTATGATAAGGTACTGCTGCTATCTATATTAAGTAACTAAAGTAGAAAAGAAATCACTCGGAGGAGGTACTAGTACAGACATAACGTTGTGACCTATCAGACATAACGTTGTGACCTATGAAGCCCCATTCCAGTAATGCTTTAAAACGACTTACCGATATTAACAAGTGTAGGAATTATTGTTTTACGTTAAAAATATACAACATAGGATTGAAGGTTTCTCTTTTGAATGAGTGAAGTACCCAAATTTGATATACTCGTATACAAAAGTTACTTTAGCGAACATAAATCTGTGCTGGCTTATATTTTTTCTGCATGTCATTGCATCTAATTTTTCATAATAAAAATTGGTGACAGTTTACTACGCTCAAACACATTTTTGAACAATTAATTTTTAATTATATAAGTAACATTTTACTATACAACTTCAGGAATGATTTTACATAATATACCTACTTGTAATTAAAAACAAATTAAAAATTACAACTTTTTTTCTCAAAATAATAATCATAAATGAGGCAAAACGACTAGAAGTATTACGTATACATAATTTCATGTTGAACAAAGAATTACAGGAATATACACTTGCAAATTAGCTCACAATTTATTTATTGCGATTCTTATCACGATTTTAAATAACTTGCAGATACGCATGTTAAAAAAGACATTTAACGTGTGCTCGGCTACTGCTATTAATTAATTAACGTTACAATTAAGAGCAGCAATTAGAAGTGTAATTTTCTCATTGTCGTCGTATTATTCGTGAAATAAAATCGGCCATAATTCACTGGCGTTACATTAAATGCATAATGGCATTAAATCGCCAGAACGTGAAAACAGCGGGACCGGGAACGTTCGGTGCAATTTTCCTGACGTTACATTTTTACTGACAATAACTGACTCATTATTGCGTAAAAGTATTTTATTGTCCGAATTTTGAACTGCAATCGATTTTATTGCTTGTAATCCTTGGCGATTTACGCGTGGGAAAATTACACGTACATACATATGTATTTTTACGAAACCGGCGTGTATGCATGAAGAGAATGATGAATGTAGATGAAGCACGGCAGGTTTGTAAGGACAGAGATATTTG
>DWGJ01000923.1:0-23706 GCA_018246895.1 Aspitha aspitha aspitha
AGTTTTTATAAAATAAATAAATATTAAATGTCAATTGTCAATAAATTTTTACATAAAATCAATTTCTGAACGCACGATATTTGTGATATACCTATGATTTGACATAATGTAACCACGGCAAGGCGAGGGCAGGTCCACTAGTATTGCATAAAAACAATGTTTTTTTTCTTTGAGGTTCTTGATCTATTAAACATTTCTGGTAGCGAAAAACTAAACAAACAAATTGTACACCACGAGAAACTTAAAAACTAATCAGAGAAAATACCTATATTAATACATATTTTATAATTGATCTCGGGACCGCACGTCGCTCGAACAAAACATTCGAAACTACAAAAGACGAGGGTGTAGATTCCAATTGGTTCACGGCTCGCCTGCTCGGTGTGCGAGTTAGCGAGCCAAGTGTGCCACCCTGAAGGCCTCCACGAATGATTTAAACTCAACATTCTCGGTGGTATGTGAGGCCAAAATGCATAATATATTGTATATTACACATATGACTTATTGCATATTCTGCAGTTTTATAGTACCCATAGAATTGTTATTTTATGGTCTACTTATACGTTGAAAGCAGGAAAGACAATTATTTTCATATTTGTTTTTTGTACCATACTTTAATTTATAAGGTCTTTTTTTTAAAACCTGGTAATGTAATTAAATATTGGTTTAATATTTATGATCTTAACGGGTAGTCATTGTTATGATTAAACGGCGTTATTTTCTTCTTTTTAAAACAATTAAATAAAAGCTTGTTTTTTATTTTTTTTGCAATAATTTATTATCTTCTCCCTCTTCTTTAGTTTTTGTATCAACATTGTGTATTAAGAGAAAGTGCTGTATTGTTTGTAAATTATCAATTTACCATTTTTAAATTGTGTCGGGAATTTTTCTAAAGCCAAGCGCAGAGCGAGGAGTAACAAGAGCCGTGGCTCGTTATTTCTTTTTTCTTTAGCTTAAAGTCTGCAAACAAGAGTTTAAAACAAAACTTGTCATGACTGCTTTCTAAAGGTAAGAATTGCTTATCTTGCTACAATATTTGTTGTTTTGCAGCATCACTGTCTCCTACACAATGACACATTGAGCAGCTGCAGACCTGGTTCGATTTCGATTCAATATCAAGAACCACAGTAAGAGAAAAATAACTCTTGAGCAGTAAAGAAACTTTTGCAATTTAAATGTCAGTATTTATATACCTATAGATGTATTAAATTCATTTAGCTAAAATAAATTATTAATCGAATATGAACTTCACTTTTGTCAGCTTAATACTATTTCATATTATATGTAGTATTTTCCTATATTATACTAACATACGATATAACATTTATAGATATTTTTACTATACCGAGACACAGAACAAATCAAATGTGCTCATCATACAAACGATTGTCCTGGTTGGAAATCGAACCCACGACCACCAGTTTTGCAATCAGGGTCTCTGACTACTCGATCACGATTTATTTGCAAAGGAGTGTCTAATACTATGATTTATAATATGGTATTTAGTTTTACGACATATTCAGATACTTAACAGTTGTATAAAAAAAGCTGTTTAGTACTTCATATACACAAGCAATTAAAAATAATAGACTAACTCAAGATCTACAACATAAAAAAAATTAAGTACATACTTTCATAACAATTCAAAGATCTTTGTAATTGTCATAAAAGTACATATATGTACATAAATATTCAAGATAATATGTACTCTCGTGGCTTTCAGCACAGTTCGAACTTGAATTGAAAAATAGAAAATAATATGAACATATGATGCGGATAGCAACTCTTCGAACACGGCTATTGCAATCGGGCTTATGAAATTGATTTAAAAGCCCGGAGTTTTTCATAACCTTTGGAAAACAAACAAGGAGGCAAAGTCGTCTTTTATGAACGAAGTTAACGCCATGCACTTTATAATAAATGTGATTTGTGAGTTGAAGTAAATAAAAAAAAGGCAAGTCTAAACAGCCAGCGAGCCGCGGTCGTGTTGTCGGCGGGTCTGTTTTACAAAGTTTTAATTGGGCAAACAATTTACCGTTAACGAACCTTCTGAAAGGGTTCGTCTAAAGAGAGCCCTGTACTACAAATACATCATACAAATACGGTTATGAAGTGTGTATAATACATTTCATGTCGGGCATCTTACATCCACATACTTTCGTACTCTCTTACACCAAACTTGTCTTAGCCCACCCCACCAACTTAGTTGAGACGGAAAAAAATTAGATACATGTTTTCTTTCTATTCATAAATTCTAATTATGCATATTTATAGAAAAAAAATGCAGACAGTTTAATTTAATTACTTAATTATATCCAATACAGACCATACTGCATCTTCGAGAAAATCGTACTTTTGCGGAAAAATAGAAGTAGATAGATCATATGAAATGAACAAATACCTATATTATTGTATTTATTTTCACGAATAAAAATTTATTTTCTTTCAGATTACAGTATCTACAACTTACAGATCTCTTATAAAGATTCATCAAAATTTAACAGATATACATATATGTAGATATGTGGGTGTTCTCTTATAAACGCTAGGTTAGGTACCTATTATCATACGTTATTTTACTTCAGCTAATTTATTACCTACTTTAAAAATTATATGCGTTCAGAATAAATAAATACTTTTAAAACTAGACGAGTGACGCTACTTGCATTAATATCAAAGAAATACCTACAATCCCGAATCTAAAATTATTTTAGGTTGATTCCAATTTAAAGGAATCATAGTACATTGTGTAGCAATATATTTAATCTATTTCAGCGGCCTCTATAGCTTGCAATACGCTGTAAATGTTGATATTTTGCATATTTATGATTATTGCCCCGTTATCCCTGCGGTAACGTTTTCATTACTTTTTCACGAAAGCCCGCCGCGGACCGCTTTCCGGGAAATGTGAAAATATTTGAAAAAGATACTTCTCGAACAAAATGAAATCCCCACATTCCGGTTTTGCTAAAAGAATACCTACATAATTATTTCAAAAAGTTGATATTTTATTTATGAATCTTTTATTAATTTCTCGAAACTTTACTTTGTAAGAATTTTGCGACGACGAACACAAACAAATGGTGTCGAAAATGTAGCGGTAGTGCCGCGCTTTCACTAAAACTTTATGTAAATAAACAGTTACATTATCAGTTTTGTACTTTTGGGACCCCATAGCGAGGGTTTACCTGTAAACTGTGCAAAACTTTTAGGGGAAATGTTATTAGGGGACGGGTGGGCGCAGTATTACTTATAAAACCTGGTGTTGAATACTTTAACGCATATAATAAACCGACGAGAGACGTACTTGATGATAGAAATTATACACACACATATGTGCACACATAATATGATATTATAAATATCATTTGTTCCTATACATAAAAATATCTAATACAATAATAGAACATCTTTGCCCTGGATTCATATTAAATTTCTACAAGGCAAGGTTATTATTGTTATAGAATTCAAATCGCATGTTCGATATTTTTCAAATATTAACATTGTGTATCAAATGTTGAATATACTCAATGTGAAAAGTATTTTCCTTTGAAACATGGGTGTCTATGTCATGCGTACCTCGTCGGCCCGATCTTTATCTGTTACATGCGCAAGTTCAAGGAGCGGGCTCGCCCAACCTGGCAGTTGCTACGGCGTAGCTCTCGGCACTGTAGTCGGATCATCTGACGCTACGCGTGACGTAAGAGCCGCACCCCCGCCCTGCCCCGCACGTGCGTCACCCACCCCCCCGGTTATCGACACGCAAATTGGTCGCCAAAAACAACATTGATTTAATGCTGAAATGATGAACGTAAGGAATGTTTATTTTTATACGACGACGTTCGCACGCAGCCCGCTCGGGTGATACTAAAACTAGATCATTATATTTTTTAACGCGCGATCACTTTCTGTATTTTTGTTCAAGTTTATTTACTCCGTTGATTTTATTGTATCTTTTATATAGAAATTACAAAAGCTTTTCGTACATTTCCAACGGAAATGTAAACCTACTATATTGTGTATTTTCGAGGAAATGAAATGGAAGTTTTACAACGTTAGGTAATTAAAAATAAATTTTAAAAAATCTTTAACCGCCTATATGAAGTAAATGATAAAACATTATTGATGAAATTTTTTACTTCTCTGTACTTTAAGTTTTAAACTCTTGATTAAGCTAAAATCTGGCTTTTGTTTTCGAATGTTCAGTTAAGTTAATTTTAAGGTACGTAAGTATCGAGGTAGGAATGACGAACACTGTGAAACAACCAAATCTTTTGTTTCACGAGAATACAGACCATCAGCGTGCTCACAATGTCAGAGTGATTTTCAAATTCATTGATTCCTTTGAGCCTTCCAGCTCCTATGCTGACTAACTAATATACACTAACTAGGCCAAATATCTGTGTAATAATATAAATTAACAAATAAAATGCTTCTTTCAATAGTGAAAACAAAATACTTTTGATGCAGAAAATCTAATCTAAAAAGGGTTTAATAATAATTTGTTACACGAATGTCTTTCTAAACAATATAATGTCTTTTCAAAGGTGTGGCTAGTTCTAGAGGACTAGAGAACATGTTTGGTACAGCTCAGTTTCATATTTCAGTGTCAGATTTGGCACGCGTTGGACTGTGCCGACACCGGCGTGCACGCTTGTACACAGACTCGCCTTGATTCCTGCCGTGTACCCAACGCAAATACAATTTCTAGCTATCTCATGGTTAATGAAATTAAGTTTATATGTGATTGTTTTTGAGTTTTTAATTTATCCATGTTGTCTTTTATTAGTAAGTACTACTATACTAAATCCATCTACTTAATGGAACGCGTTTGCTCTTAATTTTAAGTTTTAATTCTAATGGCATTTTTTATTTATATTCCAAATTTCTGGATTACATATTTATCCTATTTATTCAATTTTCTCCGAGTACTTTTTAAATTCGTCTTCATATAATTTAATAGCTGTGATAAAGTGTGTCAGCTGTTTCCGTCACGTCGGTACGTCGGTGTTGTGCTAAATGAGCCACTTTTTGATAGTTGTCCCACTTTTATGATGGCATGTAGTATAATAAACCAAACTTTGGCAAACAATTCATTGTTACATTTAAAATATCGCGAACAAGGAAACGTTGTGTAAACATAACCTTTGTAACAGTTGTTTTATAAACACCACAGTATTTTGTATGAAATAACGATTTTACGTCATCGCATTTCGGTAAAACGACACGCCTTGAAAACGTCGGAACATAAAAAATGTTACGCAGTCCCCAACAGTAACTACCTATGCAATTATATGTTGTTAACTTTATGCATCGTAAGAACGTAGGTAAGCATGGAGTACAAAATATTATAATACGTGGTTACAGTACGCTACATTATACGTGACGTTAATTATATCCTCAGTATAACACATCGCACGAAATAGTTGTTAAATAGCTTATATCTAACAAGTTGAAAAAATTGTTAGATATAAGCTTACCTTTTTAAGTCACACTTGTATACTGTTCCTGAAAGACTCGTAGGAGGTAAAAACTTATTGACATAACATATACTCGTAATGGCAAAGATTTGTACTTAAGTATTTTAAATGATCCCTTAAAAATGTACCCAGAATTGCAAGAACCATATCAAATTTCGGATCTTAATGAAAACGATGCCACTGAGTAAGGACAAAAAATCGAGAAAATACTGGATTTCTCGATTGAGTGTCCGCACTGACTACAGTGCGCAGTGTGCATTACACTTATGGCCAGTGCTACGAATACTTTCATGTTTGCTTAAGTGTACACCGTTCTGCGCCGCATTGCACTGAAAAATGTTAGTCTGGATGACACGTTTAATTTCAAAGCAAACTTGAAACAGTTCCAGACTACCAGCATGCCTATAATTTTTTACAATATACATGCATACATAAGGTATATAAGTAAAATTCTATTGGCGCTCACTCATATGTATAAACGATCTATGTATTTATTTAATTGGTTAATAATTAGAAATTATATTCACGTTTTCAAAAACTGATTATCATCTAATTACAAGGAATTGATACTACGTGTTATATTATACTTATGCACAAGCACTGAACAATGGAATAAAATACATATAAGCGGAAAAACTTTTAACAGGCAAACAATAGCTTTGTCTGCCTCACGACTTAGTTGTTCGTCTCAGGACTTTGCAATTGATAACGGTGCAAACTTATTTCTCTACGTCTATTCGCTACACAAGTTTAAACATCTATTTGCACATCAATGTGACGCATCATTTTCTAGTGATATCATTAACACAACTCCAAAATGAACTCCAACAACTCCAATATTAGCACCATAGTAGCCATGTTACAATACATTTTCCACCAACAATCTGCATTAGGGGCTTGGTGGAGTATATTCCAGGTTCCCACAATTGCTGGGGAGACCCGTACTCAGCAGGGGGACGCAAAATAGAATTGAAGCCAATAAATTTGAAACATTTGAATGGTATTTATAATATAAAAACAATACAAATATCGTAGTGACTTACAATTTTTATTTTGAGATCTTCCATAAGTAGAATGTTTGAAAACAAACCTTTGGAAAAAATATGTAACGAGCGATGTAAAACAAAGTTTGAATTTCGACGGATATTACTACAGCAACCATTCGATATCTATGCACGTCTGTCTAGTGTTTTGTTTTGAAATTTTATTCACCCATACAGAACTTAAAAAGCTTTTACCCAACATTTATAGAAAGTCTCCGTGGAGCGTGGACAAGAGGTGCAGGATACTAGCACACCTCCGTAACAAGATAATCTAGTCTCTAGAGAAACTTCGTCACTGAACAAAGGAGTCTACTTGCGTATTTATGTACGAGTATGTTCCTATATATTAAGTTAAACTTCATACAATAAAGTACAATTTTAGCTTCCCCATATAACATATCCGTTCTATTTTTCGGTGTATCATAAATGGATAGCTAAGAAAAATAATGAATAGACATTATTAAGTAGGTACTAATAATACCGAGTGGTAGGTATAATCATTAAAGTCTACCATATACCATTGCGTAACGTAAAGAAAGTAATTTGATTAACAATGCTATTTTCTTATCATTAACACATAAGCCAGAAAGTGTATAATGTATATTTACCCACAATTAGCTCGTTATATAAGGACAAGCTTTGTTTTGTAAAGTAGTGAAAGCATTATACTCATTTCCGCTTCGTTTCTCGAAACTATCGGCCGTTTTAAGAAGAAAAATCCAACAGCAACTCTGTTGGTTTATACTGTCACGAATATTTTTATATGCTTCCCTCTCTTTGTTGCATAAAACGGAACGTGCTTTAGCATTTATTTAGAAACCAATATTTGTTAGCAAAGATTATATGTAGAACTGAACAAAGATGAATCCTTGAATTGATCGTTTGAATCTTTGAATTGATCCTTTTACTATTCTTTAATATCAACATGAAGCCGAAATTATGTGATTTGAAAAGTACTTAAAGGCTTAAACTTGTGATATACATATGTACGCCGTTCCTTAGTACCATCATTTGGATAAAACGAAAAGCGGATGTTTTGTACAAAGCGAATAAACAAACCAAACGAAATGAGATTTTTTTGTCACCAACAATTTAATTAACTGCTTGAAATGTCTGAAATAAAACACAATTCAATTTCTTTCTTATCAACTCCTGCGGGATAACAGAAGTTAATTTATGAGTCCGTTTGAATAAAACATAATTTTTCTATTCATTTTATTTCTTAATTAAAAAAATATTTTTATCTCGGTTATGTCACGGTTATAATATCTAAAGAAGTCTGAAAGAGCGACTGCTCGTGGTTCTATGTTCATGTTATTTGGAAGTTGCCTGTACGACTGATCGACGTAGGTGTCATTAGCAGAAAGGTTCGGGTATAATGTAAATTAGGTTCCATTTCCTGCCGTTGATTGTAGTCTGCAGCCGCGCCCGCCCACAAAGGCTAACTAAAGCCTTGTAACGTAAAAGCTATTTATTATTCCGTCTATTATTCTATTATTGTGTGCGACATAAAACTAAACGCGTGTAATTTACTAGTAGATCAACCGGTACTGTGAAATTTTTTAGAATTATAAGAGCGATATCCCACAGGCTTTCGTCAACAGTGAGCGTATCACCAATGCTTGCCTAGCGACAACGCGGCGTACACGCAGCGCGGACCCAACGTTCGCATCGCGTACTTTTCAGAGGCAAAGTTAGCGTCGCGATATCACAACGAGAGCGCCCCGTGTTTTGTGGATAGTCAAGAGCGTTGGAGGGGCGCTCACTCTCCCAGAGTGTTAATGGGATATCGGTCTAATCCGTCTAATATAACACAAGGATTTACATGGTGCAAGATTGTTGTATCCAATAACACTGCAGTCTGTTTATAATGTCAAAATAACACCTTTGCACTAAATGTGTATGAAAATTTATTCAGAAGGTACTTATAACAGAAAATCTTGTGTGTTGTTTAGTATTCTAGGTGGTGAATGCGTGGGCTCAGCTATATAGTTATACAATATAACGAAACACTATTTATTCACTGAATGCAACAGAATACTAGCTATAGGAATAGAATTAGAAATCCATTGTAGCAAATATCATACATTATTTCGGGCAGCAGGTGATTTTCCGGTCTTCAATGGTTGAAATTGGCTCTCCGGCACAACTGAACGCAGTTAAGAGCAATTAAGCCGTCCACACACAGCATAAGCCTGACCGTTATAGGTATTTGTATCCCAAATAGCGTGAAGCGAATACGGCGTATTTAATCAACAACTTTATATTTAATGAAATTAGAGTAGCTATAAAATCTCCTCGGTGGGGAGGTCGGGGACTTAAATCCCTTTCGCGTAACTCAGGCTTTACGAAGTTACGTACGTTTTTTACGATTAAACAGCACTCATTATAGTCATGAACATCTTGAACTAACATGGCAATTTTTGGCAATGTTTGTCAGGTAACCTGTTCCCAGTCCAGTAATCTAGGGCTTTAATAATTTTCACTCTGATTTCAGATTCATTTCCAATAGTACAACGATATTTAAATTGTAGGTGCTGGAGGTGACAGTGAGTATACACCTATCATCATCATCATCATCATCAATACAAATCAAAGTTCATACCGTGAATGATGTTCCAAAAATAACAATCGCCAGTCGTCTCTACAACCAACGATTGCACGTTGATAATAATCTTAATAACAATTTTAAATTACCGGAAAATGTTTTTCTTTGAGTGACATTTATAGTCTCGTAATATTTATATTAAAAGCAAATGTTTACACACTAAAGTGTAAGTGGGCTTTGCAACAGATGTTTTCATTCGTTTCTTGATGGTACTACGTTTTAAACCTGTATGAATATACAGTGATGATATTTTTCAGCATCGCTTAAGCTTTAAGTAGATCTGCGCGCCACACGCGCTCTCGCTAAGTGGCTCTACGGCGCTCGTGAACCCGCTCGCCTGATGATGCTTCGTTTCGAAATGAAACTGTTTATATTCACATTCACATCAACACGAGGCTAGAGGAATATTGTCTATCAACAACAGACGACCATTACTTTTAAAAAGATAGAATAGATATGAAATCAGTCACAATAGCTTAGAACTGAAATGATAACTGAAAATTAAACGTAAAATTATATTTCTTCTAAAATCTAACCCATTGCAGTAGATTAATGTAATTCGTAAGTACTTACTACACAATTTACCATAGTCAAACAGGAAATATCGATATATGACGTAGCAGTAGCCTTCCTTGCCATATTAGTATAAAACTGCGCAAATGGCTTTCAGAGTGTGACTAATTGCAAGTGTAAACACGAAGACGATCAGAATAATTAACCTTTCAGAAGGCCACGGCGAATGTCGCGACAGTTGGAGTGATGCCAGTATAATAATAGCTAAGTACTCTAATATAGTGATCCGGAAAATACATTTATAGGGCGACAAAAAACTATCGAAGATATATTATAATCAAATTTTTTCTTACTACGCGCCCCTGATTTGATTGTTTATCTCTAGTGGTATTACAATTGTTCGGAGGTACGCGTTTTTTTATGATATACGATGTTTTAGAACAAAAATAAACACGTGTTCATGAAACAAAACTGATACAGGCCCTTTATGATGATAGAATTCAGGACTCCTAACACTTGAGAGGAATCAGAGCTTAACGATGAAACAGAAGTCGAACGCAATCATTGTAGAAACGGTTTTCATCCAAACCAAAATTAACGTTCACTAATCCACCCATAATAAAATTACCAAAAAAAATTGTGTATACATACTTTGCATTAAAAAGAGGTAGTCCGTCTATCATAACATAACTGTAAAAACTTGTAACGTATACTTTTACTTACACACTACACTACTAATATACTTTGCAGCTGTCATCAGCAAGACAGCGAATCCATTACGTCTGCAGTTGTGTTGCACGCCACTCGTATGACGCTGTTATCTATTTACGATTCTATTTGGAAGTCAGTTAATAATTTACTCTCCGCCAGATACAAGACATAAATTCCAAAAATAGTCTTACCTTTATAACATTATCGTGGAAGATCCGCTCGGTCGGTGAATTAATACAGCCGGCCACCAACACGGTAATGTTCACTGAATATCAATAAGTACCGTACACAGCACACGTTTGTTCAGTTGGATTTTTATAATGTTCAATCTATCTCTCGAACATTTATTTGTCCTATCTACGGCTACAACGTAAAGATGAGGCACTTGGATATCTTGTAAACATTGAAAACTCTATCGATAAAGGCAAACACTAAATTATCCACTCTTCTAATATAACAACCTTCGATTGATCAATAATGATAATAATGATATTCAACCCTCCAGTTCAGCCTCATGAATCGAAGTTAGCGCGCCCGCTCTCTGTAACAAAGAGAATTATATTTTTTACTAGTTCCTAATATTTTATGCATTTATTACTATTTCAAACGTGCTACGAGTCATGTAGCCACTGAAATAGTTTTTAGTTTTAGTATGTAATGTTACATATTAACATTTAGGTGCCAACGAAAATCGAAGACTTTCTTTCCATGAACAAATAGATAAGATACTGGGTGATGGGGGTTTCGGAGTCAAAAGTCAGAGTCAAGTTTTCGATTACTGTTCAGGATGAGTATTTGTGTTGGTGCACAAACATTTGTTCTGTATCTGGGCACAAAATTGTCCAAACCTATAGGTATATTTGAACAGACGTGATTACATTGAGAAGTCCAAAATGAATACTTTTCAGGTTAGTGATTTTTAAGTTTACTTTTTCATGTTTTAAAATTGAATATAATTAATAAATTTAATTACGAGTTCTAGATAATGTAACAAAGCTAGCGAATTAGTATATAAATCAATAAAATTAATTCACAAACACTATACAACGTTGTCTCACGTTTAAGCTATTAACCATCTGATTTGATATAGAGGCACTTACAAACGAACCTGAGTGCGTTTGTTCCTAAATATATTCGAGATCATTATCTAATTGCTTTACTTTAGTATCAAATCATAACCAACGATACAAAATTTGTTTATTTAATTTTCGCTCATAAAGATAAATGCGCGGTGTCTGGTTTATTTTTTTACTATGTAAATAATATTTGAAAGTACAAGATTATCAATAACGTTAAAACAAAAAACAACTGTCTTACACTGCATGTAAATCGATAATTCCTAATGTAATATTATATAATTCAATATGTCATTTCATTGAATAAGGGCACGCTAGTTAGTTTGTTACCAACTGAACTTTCTCCACACGTGAAAATCCAACATTGCCTACTCCATGCATAAAAAATTGATCATCAATCTTTTACATCCAAGAAGTCGGCGGAACCGACACTTGATTTATCTATTTGAATATTAGAGCCTCACGTTATGAGAAAGTGGGTCATATTCATAAATATTTTGTACACAAAATGTAATATTTACGACTTTGAATTATTGAATGTTGCGCCTTTTACATATACATATGTCTAAAGATTAAAAGAGTAATTTAATGAAATCGTTAATGCTTGTTATTAAAATCAATTCAGTCCCTTGCTTTTCTTCTACGAATACTATTAAAAATATAAGCTAAATGCTAAAAAATCATTCTAGTGGTTCACAACTTGAATCCCTTCCCGCCATTTTCTCTAAACGAGAAGCTATATGTATCTAGAGTGTTTCGCTCGTTTGACTGACTATTCCAACACAAATTTATTTCGTACTATATTGAAAGTGTTCGAATTTCAAATTTCTCATGGCATTAAGAACGCCTGGCGTGACGATATGTATGTATGTATGTATTAAGAACGCCAAGTCTTGAGACATCTGCAACCAATCTTATACATAATATCTGAATTATATTACAGACCTAGTGCCTTCGAAGACACACCCTTTAAGGCAAAGCATAACAATGTAAGACCAGTTTCTTAGACATGAAAGGCTTAAAGTACCGAACGCACAGGGCTCTACCACGGGTATAATCAACAGGAATTATAATCCATTAATTGTTTAAACATATTTATGCAATATAATAATTATAGGGCATATGGCATTTAAGCTTTAAAATACAGAATCTCCTATGCGTCTGTATTATCTTTCACATTCTTCTGGTTAACACAAGCTATGACGGATCTACTCGTATGTTTTAGATGTAATGGCGTCGATGGAAGACTTACTGTACACAATGACCTAAGAAAGCACAAAATTTTCAAATTATTCTAAAATATATTATGATTGTAATCATAGTAGGCGTTTTTAAAATATCATATTAACTTTGTAGCGGTTAACCATAATAAATCACGTAGCTACTACAATATTTTTGTTTTGAATTTATTTGCTTTTAAAATGTTTCCCATTACTCTGGTAATTAGAATGCCTACTGTATAGGCGGCACAGTTTAGGTCGGGTCGGTTGTTTCAACCAGCTCGGTGGGAAGCCTTGGGAGCAATTAAACGGGCGAGGAAATTGCATCTCTGGGGATAGCACACAAATTGCCCCAACCTCAGTAACTCTGCAATTGAAATGACTACTCGCAATACTTTGCCCTAAAAGCGAAGTCAAATTCTGTCTTTAGGGAGACTGAGAGAGTTATTGAAAATAATAGTAATGAGCTAAAGGTATCAAACCAATATCATAACTGTTATATCATGTCGTTGTCGTAATATTTACGAACGTAATTACCAGTGAAATAATGACCGAATGTCAGCTTACTAACGTAACCATATAAAATTCCTAAATCCCGTAAATCCCTTATGTGTATGTAGTAATGTTAAGTGTAAATATATCGATGAAGTATTATAATAATATATGACTGTAAGTAAAAACATAAAAATATAGAAATGAAACACCGTAATTGAAAGAGTTGGTTATTTCAAACAATTCATTTTTTTACCCTGGTGCAACTTCATTGAACATTTTCGTAAGCGTTTTTGTCTCGACCACTCCTTTATAGCTGGCGTCAATTATAACATTAAATGCGTGCTGATTACTTTCATTATACATTATTGTGAATGAAACTAACACGCATATTAAGTAACGAGACTTATTCAGATTAGTCATATTTACACAATTTTGTTTTAACACGAAACAACAATAATGTTAAGTGTAATTCCAACCACATTCTCCCACTCACTGTCGAACAATAGTTTGTCTCGTATACGAGACATCATTGAACCCATTTAAATGTTTTCACATTATGTATATTTGAAATATTTCTAAAATATTCGCTAACTAAAAGATGCGCGTGGTCGGCCTTTGGCATGTGGCCAGTACTATTCCTCTTTTCTCTCATGACAATTTCTGTAAGCTAAAACGCAATACATTCTTTCAGATTTCGTTAAGATACGTGAAAAATATTCTTCATGGATTTTATTGGTTCTCTATAAAAAAAATGGAACCCATCATACACTACAACTCAATGATAAGAACTTTTATAAGAGTTTTTAATGCGTACGATATCTTCCTATACATAGTAAAATACATATTAATGGTGTCATCCTCATAATATTCTACATTATGCGTTTAATATCTTACCAGTTCTGATAAACCACTGTTGCTTTATTTCTATATCGAAACAACCGGGATCACTATCTGGAAGGAACGTACGGACAGCGGAGAAGGTTCGGACGCGAATACTAGCGGTACTTGAAACTGCAGCGGGATGAATGAGAGATGCATGTGTGCGAGCGGTCCAACACAGGGGGACACCGTAGCAGCGCAGCGTCGCGAATGTACCTGGTGGCGGTGTTCGCGAGCGCAGCGGATCCGCGATGCAGGAGAGCGCAGGGCGAATGGGCGAGGGCGACTCGCGCCGGCCGCCTGCTGCGAGCGACTGCCGCCCGGGCCGCGCCGCCGCGCCGCCACGCACCGCCTGCACCGGCACCACGCACCGAACGCCGCTGCACGCCACGCTGCCGCTGCCCGGCCACCTGCGAGCGCTGCAGGCTCACGCACCGCACGAATATCGATGTTTTTTTGCGAGGAAGCGTGTCGTGTCGAGGGCGGCCGCGGGGTGGGCACGCACAGTGCGGGGGGGGGCGGTCCTGCGCGCTGCGTCACGCATCTGTCTCGGCGGCTCCTTGCGTGCTCCGCAGCCCGCCATCTGCAGAGACGCGCTCGCACCGGCAGCGCGCGCCGCCCGTCCGCTTGCTGCTCGTGTACAGTGCGACGATGTTAATGTCCTTTTATTTCTCACGTAGGTTTCCACATTTCTAATTTCAATATTCATTACCAATTTCAAGATGATACTGAGAAGAGATCGATTTTTAACAAAATTAACTGTAATACACCTCATATTGCTTGTAATAAAATATTGAAGTCATTTTAACATAGTGCTTATCTTTAGTCTTTTCAAATTGTCGCTCATATAAAATATTAATAAAAATGATGTTTTTATCTTTTTACTATTCGCAATTAAATTAACATAGATTAGAAATGGATAAGTTCAAGTAGTGGTGAACTCTCCACATTTAAATACATAAGCATTGAGAACATTATTTAAATTAGAATCGCAAATTATATGCAGACAATCCTGTAGCGACAACTTTGTTTAAATTATATCTAAGTCGACTTTAAATTTCCATTTCGGTTCTCTAAATCAGTGTTATAAATGAGTTTCTCAATCAACGATTGATGAGTACTATCATAGCTTAAATTTCTTCTCATTTACCAAGTTCGTCGATTTTATTTTTAATATTTGAAGCACAATGCCGTAACGTACCACTTTACTATAACTGCGAGCTCTGACAAGTTATCGCTTCCCACTTCATAGGTGTATCAATAACAATCTATGAATATAAGAAATGTGTAGAGTATGTTTTAATATAGGTATATTAAGTGATGAATATTTTTAAAGATTTTAGAAATAAAATGATATTGTTATTCAGTTCCTAATTTAGTTTTTATGCTGCGATCATTTACTAATTATTGGTACATTTATATGTATATCTTTTGCACGGTTAGGTAATCTAAATATTTATTTACGAGCAAAGTTAATCTTTAAGGTACACAAATTGTTTTTTATATCAAATGTACACACTATTTAAAACAAATTTAGATTAAAACAGAAAGAAAATATTATTTCAATGTATTATAAAATAATAAATGAAAGAATAAACAATTTTTTTAAGTGTGAAAATAAACAATTTTGAACAATGTGTAAATTCGTATAAATCGGGACCTGCTCTTGTTATAAGTATTGACTTTAAAGAAATAAAAAAGTATACAACGAAAAAATTTATTATGCACAAGTAGCCAGCGGTAAGCTCCTTAAAGCACGGAGGTAATATAAAATATTCATGGAGCCTGCATTAATGTTCTACGTTCTATTTATAATAAATAAGTGTAAATAAATGAGCACTCGACACTCTTGAGCACTCACCACTTGACATTATCTGGTTATCCCTCCCCGTGAATATCTGGGTCTAATCAAAAATAGAAATAAATGTAAGCTGTGATCATAATTACGTTCATGACCTTGAGAAACATTTAGGATATGTCGACCAATTATACCTGCTGACCATACTTTCTAACTCGAGTCAAAACAATGCTAATAGTACTGTTTAGCGGAAGGAGAGCAACGTAATGAAAGCTTAAACACAGGTTTCTACTGTTTTCTGCTACCAATACTGAACACAAATCCTTAAACAACTACATTCTCTACTTTTATACATAACAATACCAACTGAGTTTAATTATTTATGAAGTCACTTCAATCCTTGCACTGCTTAATAGTTAGATGGCCTCTAGTACTATTCGATAACACGATATTGCACTATTAACAAGTGCTACATTAAGCTATGCTTATTATGTAAGTTTACTTGAAGTGCAGCGAACTAGAAGTATTAAAATATTACAGTACCTTAAATTTTCATGTTTATCTGCTAAAGGGGCATGAATACAACCTGAAGTTAAGTGGTTTCGGAGCTAGTTGCCACCCGTGCTGCAAAGGACAAAGCATTCTACGGTCAAAGTGCATTACCTGTAGATAAAAGCTGATTATATAACTTTTAATTTAATCTTAAACCGAAAACGCCTAACAGTCAACGATACAGACTGCTATCAATAAACGGTAGTATGTTTGGAGTTGTTCCAATACATTTACACATAGCTTAGCTCGGTTAGAATTTCAATGCAATGTTCGATGCCATTGTAGAATTTACCCAAGCATAATATGAAAGATTAATTGTATGCGGACATATTGCTGCTCTACTAATAGGGCCTACAATTCGAACAATCGATTTGATTTTACATCGCAAACTTTATGATTTTTAAAACATATTAATACTTTACATATTTATCTGTGTAGTGTTAAATACCTATATTGTGTTCTATGGGGACCTGTAGGTAAAGATAGAGAGCTTAAATGGAGGTAAAAACGGAGGTAAATGGAGGTAAATCTAAGGGCAACGTGAATCATAAAATCCCTGGTCGTATATCAAATAAGCTTACTTACTACGCAGAGTGAAATCCCATGTAATGAAACCATGGCCGAAGTATTGAAAATAATGATAGCGATGCAGCGGACGATCAATTGAAAAATGGATGTAAGTGAAATCGCGCACTCGTATCCTCATATCGCCCGTAATGGGGTCGCTTCCCCCTTCTCCCTTTGGAACGGCTTAGTTTTAATTGAGTTATAGACGCAGGATATCTGCTTTTACGTTTTATAGTACTATCTGCCGTTTAGGACCTCGTAAAAAGATATTAATGTTAAGAATGATTAAGAATAAGAATTAAAAATGATAATAATAAGCATATTAGTGTTTTACAAGTCTACCAGGATTTGTGATAATACGTATAACAAATTATCTATAATAAAAGTTTTAAGTGGGAGATTCATTGCATATATGAAACAATCACATGTATAATATCCTTATATATGTATGTATATATAAATCCCGCGTCATGATGTTCGTTTGTGATAATCTCCGAATCCACTGATTTCTATGAAATTTTGTACATATCTATCGTTTGGTCCAATTTAAAAGATAAGATATTTTTTATCTCGCTTGATAATCTACTTTTTTATTGAAAAGTCAATTTTTTTTTATAGGACAACACTTAGACAAACATCGTGGTACGGGATTTTGACATATTTGACATATAAATAACCACAGCAACGCGTCGTCGGGGCTACTAGTATAATAATAATAATAAATACTACTTAACACGCAACTTTGTAACTAAACAGTGTTGCGATACTTAACCAAATTGGGTAACCAGGAAATATTTTGTCATCGTACATCTGAGTGTTTTAGTGATATTGCCGTATATCTCGTGCGTTGCGTTACATTTGTGAGTAATAAGCCAGCAGCCGCGAAAGAAAAGAGCCAATAACGAAACGAAATGAAATTTATGATACGGGTAGCTAATCTTTACAATGTATGCAATGTTGAATCAGGTCGTTTTGTTGAATTATATTTGTCTACAGTAGCGCGACTACTACTTCCACACTACGAGAAGCGTAAAGTTTACGCAAATCAGCAGAATCTCAAACCAACGGCGTTGAAGATACATTGTGGGTACATTACGTTTGTTATATACTTATATGTAGTAACAACGTATTTTTCCAGTACTTAAAATATTTTGTTTTAGTTTCAGTTCAGTTTCGTCTAGAAATATCTAGAAATATCTATTTGGAAAAGTAATTAGATGGATTTAGTGTATAATACATAAATATACACTATTTTGCGCACGGCAAGAATATAACGTCTTATCATCTGAGAGATTCTTGGCTTATTTCAAATAAGTAATCCAAAGGAATATAGTAGCAATAAAGGGACATAATCCCGTTCTGCCGCAATATTATACAAGAGCCATCCTCGCTGGCATAATAAATTAACGTTTCCTCGCGGGAATTACGCGCCCGATGAGAATTTCGTAAACAATTCCACACTACACATAAAACAACTGAACGGAGTTTGGTGTTTGTAAAACTGAATTATATAATTTTTTTATAATTTATGACTGGCCCTTTCCACTCCCTGTTAACCTAATATTTGTGTGATGAACACGAATATTTGTTTTGTGTTTGTACTGAAAAAACTTAGAAAGGTAATATACAAAATACGAGAATACCACAGAGTAAGATCGAGAGATATTATACAAAATTTATTTAATATGTATTTTATTACAACTTTTTGTATGTAGATATACGATATAAAGTAATTAAAAGTAAAAAAATCTATTTAAAGCCTGGTCACAAGTTGAATAGAATGTATGAAATACCATTGGAACCGGAAATCTACTGATATCTGTGTATCAATTGACAATCAAAACTGACAATACAAAGTTACTAGTTAATTACTACAAAACCGTCGTCATTAATTATTGTGCCCATCATTATTATAATTAACTATTGCCATTTTTAATAGCAATGTCGTTCAGTAGCAATTTGCTGAACCGTAGGCAAGGGGGGTCCCTTAAATCTCAGTGTTAATTGAACAATTCGCTCCGCTTCTCTAACGCCGCTTAGTCGCGCTCCCCCGACAGTCGCAAAGTGACCAGGCACGGTGGCCTCACCCGCGAACAACAATATGGGTGGGACTGGTTCACCGGGGCCGGGCAATGGACAAGCTAATGCTCGCTGTGCCGTTCCATCCTCGCAGTTACAGTCGTAAGAAAACGCGCCGCAAAAGTACGGGTCCGAGGTCCAATGTGATCGCAGTATACTCGCAGGATACGGTATACATGAATTTCCTGTTGAGTTTCTCAAGAGGTCTGTTATACCCTCTGCGACATCTCTATCACAAAGCCCCTCCATCGCCACAGCCGATGGACCAATGACCCAAGCACACATTACGTGCTTACTGTTCGGGACTTTTTCTATTGCAGTTATACCTCGTGTCCAATCCCGCCGGCAGTGTAGTTCACTGCAACTGTATCTAAAATTTAAATCTCCATTGTGCCAGAACCAAAATGGACGGCAATACTCCACGTATATTTTGTTACAGTATCCGAAACCCAAACAACGCATGGCGTCTATTTTACTAGCTGGCAGCGCTGGACAAAACAATTTGGTCGAATTACAATACAATACGCCCAAAGAGACCGTTATTATAACGTAATCCGCAGGAAACTCCTCGCCATCGGTCGTGTAAACGGTTGCGCGGTAGCCCGATTTCTGAGAAGTACCCCAATATATACAGTTCACGGGTTTACAATACCGTATAGCTCCTTCCGGTATTTGGCGCAATAGAGGAGCTAATATACCAACTAATCCTAATGGAACCCGCACCTCCCCTCCTGGCATATTCATGAAACATCCTATATGATCGGCGCAAAGCAACGCAGTGTCATCGCCGCACCGCGCACTGAGCATATGTGTGAGACCGAACATAATTCTAGCTGCGTCATGTTGTTGTTCTTCTGGATATTCATGCAATTCTTGTTGAATTCTGAGACTCATAAAGTTAATCAATGAGCCCTGTTGTTTATTCCCTCCGAGACAATATATTTGAGCAGCTTCTTGTTCAATTTGTCGATATTTGTTATAAGCGCTTATTATAGACGGAAATGGCATTTTACCACCAACGGCTCGGTTGAAAAGCCCCGGTGGTTGTTTGACCCCTGGAACACCAGGACGCGGTGGATCCTCGCTTCCAGAAATAGTATAAATTGGATGACTCGCTTCATTCTCCGGTCTCCAATGAGCTCCAAGTTCTGCAACAATGTCGCCCAGCCAGCAAGAATGGATGCGGCCGCCAGGTCTGAAAATTGATCATTATTACATTACAGGTAGGTAAATTTTATGGGACGAATTGTATCAAAATTCTTTAAGACCTTTCGTAAGCTTCGAGAACGACGATGTTGTTTATGCCGCGTTGTGACAGCCTCGCGGCGGCCGACAGGCCTGCCATCCCGGCGCCCACAATCACTACTCGCGGCTCTGGAAGACATTTGTCAGGGTCGAACGGTTCGATAGCACATATGTCTCTATCTTGCAAATCTGGACCACAGTCAAGTACTGGAGGGCATTTCCCTGAGAACCTACAATAAAAATAACTAAATGTAATACTTTATAATGGGTTTTAGTGTCCACATAAAGTCCCATCGAATTTATATTAAAATCTACACGTATTCATAAGTATTTTTACCAATAATTACATATGCAGGTTTTCATAAGAAAATATTAACCGGATAATAAAATAAAGGACTCACCATCTTTTGCAAAAGCTGGACGTTCCGCGTGTTGCAGTATTGATGAGCAAACTAAAAATTTTCATAATTACACAAAATTAGACATTTAAACTTCTATCAAAATGGCATTTTACCTGACATTTTTTCATGAACATCTGTTTACCTACGTATAAGCCTCTTTGATTACTTTTTGTACATTGTTTACTCATAAAATACGATCATATTTTACCGTTCTTAAAAATGTATTATTAGTAATACTTATTATATTAGTGTGAATCAATACAATTCTTATATATCAACTTCTTTCACAACCTCGAACGCGTGTTTTTTTTATTTGGGGTTGGAAGGCTGAGCCCTGCGGCTCGAGGCATTTCGACCTATAATAGGTCTTCGCTCGTGTTTTTTTGCTTTGATTGTATTGCAATCATTAGGTATATTACAATTTATTCCCATGTATCATTTAATTACAATGAATTATAATAGAATGTGAGATAGTTTCACAATTAAATGTATGTAGGTACTCGATTTTATTAAAACTATTACTATTCAGGTTGCGGTAAAAAATAAACAAAATGATTTTAGTAGATTTTAGTATTGAGGATCGTTTAATCTATTTAATGTATACAGGCTAAGTACCTATAATATTACGTACTGTTATTTATTTTGTTCACACGTTCGTTATTGCGCCCGTAAAGCCTCCTCTACATTATATCGTTTTTTCCCGCGGCGTCCTTTAACTATCTCCATACTAAAAATCATATCGATCGATTTGTATCTTTTTGACGTGAAAGGTCAAATAAACATACCTTCGCATTTTTATAATCGTAATATTGATATATTTTGTAACAATACGGACAAAACTCTAAAACTCTATTCATATTCTATGTATGTATATTACAACTAAAAATAAAAAAAAACTTGTCAGCCTTTAGAAGTTAATTTAAAACTACTTTTAAATAATCTGAGTCTCTTCTATGGTTCCAAACTGTCTTCATGTCAGAAATTTTAATATGAAAAAGTAGGAACAGTCGATAGAGTTACTGGCGCAATAACAACGTAATAAGAATAAGTACTATTAGTTATCTTATAATCACGTGTGAAATAAAAGTGCTATAAATGTAAATTTAATCACTTAATATTTTAAGCAAAACTTTTTTTCACTGGGGTCGATTAATTTTTGAATGATTAACAAATACAGTAATGCATGAACGTAGAAAAAGGTTACGTTTATATGTATAAGATCATAGGAATTTATACAGTTTAAAAATGTCCAATCAACATATAATATTATAAATATACAGTCTTTTGTAATTATTCAATGAAATATTTTAGCATTTCATAGGTTGAAACATTCCGTCCAGAAATGGTCTAATGTGTGGTAGAAATGTCTACTGACGCCTCGCAATGAATGATTCTCGTCCGTATAACTCTGCAACAGATAAGAAAATACATATTATAACATTTGCTGAAATACCAAATTGCCTGATTTTAAATAACCTGCTTTTCATATAGAATATAAAGCAGCTTTTTCAACTATCAACTTCAAAATTTTGTGCATAATAAATCTTTTCGATACCTCAAATAAACAATGAATGGAGATTTATTTTAAATTTTCTTTAATAACAAAGTTATTTTTTATTTTTATTTTTTTTGGGGTAGAAAGCTGAGCCCTGCGGCTCGAGGCACTTCGACCTATTACAGATCGTTTGTGCCCACAGCCTTGGTTAGAGCTCGCCATAAAGTCCTATCCTCGCCATAAAGGCTTTGATGAAGTCCAGAATCTTCTTTATGGCGTTCATGTTTGCCTAGATGAATGCTGCGTTTGTTGCGAATGGCATAGATTTATATCGTGGATAGTGCTAAGCGATGGATGAGGTTATATTAATCAAGTTAAGGCTACAAATAGTCAGGTGGCTTTCTTCAATTGGTCGAGTAATAACCAAAATCAACTTTTTGTATTCTACTTCAATAATCTTGTAAAAGCTAGATGCGTAAGGTGTTAAAGCAATTCGCAGACGCGTAATAAGCGAATAAACAACTGAAAACAATTCCGCACACGGCTGTCTGATTTCAAATTAGGCAATTCCCTGTGTTATGACCGGACAGCTGCTAACCATACATATTTACAAACAATAGTACTTATATAGATATTTTTATTACGCCCAGACATAGAACAAAGAGATGTGCCGAGGAGCCGCTAGCTCCGGTGCTGCAGTCAGGGTCTCTAGCCACTCGATCACTAGGCCCGTCAAATGCAGGAGCTTGTGATGAGTGAGAGGGATAGCTCACATCGAGCAGCATGCGGTAATTGACCCGGCGCTCGGGGTTCGCGCACACAAGCAGGCCGGGCGCGGCGGCGCGCACGTAGCACGCGCGCGACCAGCCCGCCGCGTGCACGCGCGCGCGCAGCCGCTCGTCCGCGCAGCGCCCCGGGCACCACAGCAGCGGCTCGTCCGACAGCTCGTGGCACACGTCCGAACGGCCCTGGGCGGGTTTTGATAGAAAAGAAAGAAAGAAAGAAAAATTAATTTATTCGCTAAACATTTTGCAACAACTCGTTATACAATTTAAAGATTATTACATTAGAAATCACACACAGACTTCCAGCTTTGAGCGATCAATTTAATCTCTCCATAAACCATTGCATAAACCCAAGGAAATTTCAATTGTATGTCAATTTGGTGAATTTCAAAAGTGAATAATCTTTTAGTCAAGTGTGCTACATCGTAGGCTGCATCTTCGGTTACCATCAGGCGAGATAGCAGCCAAACGCTTGGGTGTATTATTAAAATAACCGGCCAAGTGCGAGTCGGACTCGCGCAAGAACGGTTCCGTACTATCATCTATAATTAGAAAATCACAATATTGAACAAATATATATATATATTAATTAATTTTTAGTATTTGTTATTATAGCGGCAACGGAAATTTTCACAACATCATTTGTGAAAATTTCAGCTTTGAAGCTATCACGGTTTATGAAATACAGCCTGGAGACAGACAGACAGACGGACAGACAGCGGAGTCTTAGTAATAGGGTCCCGTTTTACCCTTTGGGTA
>DWGJ01000924.1:0-23696 GCA_018246895.1 Aspitha aspitha aspitha
GCGTGTATGCATGAAGAGAATGATGAATGTAGATGAAGCACGGCAGGTTTGTAAGGACAGGGATATTTGGCACTCGCATGCTTTCTGCCTACCCCGCAAGGGACCTGGCGTGACGAAATGTATGAAATCTAGTAGTGATATAGAAATGTCTCAGCAATTTCTTTTAACCTTTGGAGGTCTACTGGAGGTCATAGGACTCCAATAGTGATGCCAAAACGTGCGGTACTTGGTCTATTCAAATTTATGTAGGCATAGACAGTTGCTATTAACTCATCAAGCAATGCAATGGACTCTTTTAAATGTAAGTATTACTACGTTAAAAGATTAAAGACAACTTCCAATGGTTAAAGATTGTTTATATTAATCGTTGCACCTCATGATGTCGTTTGCATAGACGTGAATAATTAATCAATCTTGTAACTGTTCTCTAGCTGAATTAAAAACCCGAATACTGTCACCCACGTCGTGGCGTCTACAGTAGGAATGTTAAGGAGTTCCGTAACCATAACCGAAACTATCGGATATCGATATAAAAATCTATTCGCCACCACAACCGAATCTGATACAAAAGTTTCGGATATTATCGGAATTCTTTTGACTTTTGAAATTCCCTATAAATTTTGATATCCATAACCAAAACTATCCAAAACTAACGGATAATCCAAAATAATTACATATCCGTATCCTTAACGGAATCCGGTATTATAGTTATTCCTATATCTGTATCCAATCCGTATCCGAAATTTCACATCCATAACATCCCCAGTCTATATGTGCGTGCGTCGTTAGCACAACGCCGCTCGTTTGTACGCTCGCTCCGCGCTAAGCCGCCGCTGCCGTCATCCGCGAGATATATCACGTTCGTAATTACGAGCGGTAGTAATGTAAACGTAATGAGCGACATCTGTCGTTAATCTTTTTATACACACGCTAATTAGGTTGCATCAATATATCCGTAGCATACGTCCACAACATCCGTAGCATAAAGGACATCCGTTGGAATTAGCATAGACATTTTATATCGGATACCTAATCAGCGGCACCTAAATCATTTCTCTATTGTGTATAGAGATTTTGGTTAAAAACGTAGCGTATGATCATTCCAAGGCTCCAAGTTGTCCCCATATCCAATATACCTATATAATGTCAATCAGTCAAGGAATTCGGCGCTAAAAGCGTCACAGACAGACAGAGGTAGGTGCTTTAGTATTTATAATATTAATATGGAAGCATGAATTCAAGAGAATATGGTATTGTGATTTCAAGAATAAACTGGTACTGATAGGCATGCTCATTTATTTCATGGCTGAAAAATTAAGTGTTTTATTCGTTTTAAAAACAAGTCTATCGATCGGTATGTACTACCTACACGACTACATAAATTCCAGCGAATATAAAAGAAATTTATTTCCGTAATGCAAGTTGCGTTTCATTCAACTCTCGATTACAAAGTTCACGAGTTAATTATCGACATTGGAGTCCACTTCATTTCCACTAAAGCTGAATAGCTCTTTGCATCGAAACACTTTCCAATTGACGTTTAAATTCGTTTCGCATCAAAAAGTACTTCTCTCATTAAAACCAATGCACAAGTTTTGATAAAATATTGCAAATCAAGTTAATGTTCTATACGGTATTGTTGTTCGTATGTCATTTTAGCTTGATTTGAAAAAAAATTGAAGGCACCATGCTTTTTGCGCCTACCGATAAACGTACGATTTAAATCAAATTACAACATAAATTCTAAATCGTATTACAATTCTTGTAAATATGTATGTGTCGATTGTGTGCGATGTGTTTGTTTGAATTTGTTGCTAATTAGACCTCATTGTCTATTAAAAGCTCGACTGAAAGAAATTTCTATTAACAGTACCGAAATAATTTTCCAAAGGGCTTTTAGCTGAGAATCAATATTTACTTCTTTTTTGTATAAATCATGTAATACATATATGTATGCTAATAGCTACACAGATATACTGCTATTTTATAGGTATCTGATTGATTGATGAAATGAGAGGCACAAACGCGTTATAAGTCTGGTAGTTAGTAGTTAGTAATCGTGGCCAAAATGCCTCTTTTTCGTGCCGTTTTCATCAATTCCTTTCAGTCCGCTCGAGATATTCTGTGATCGGATATGCCTTATACTAAGGTCCTATCGTAACAAAGATCACTTATTGATAATTATGATCAGACTACCATAAGAAACTATCGCCAAAGTAAACGATATATTAGTAGAAGTAATTGCTATGTTACTGCCGTCTTCGTTAGGTTCCTCTCGATTTACTACTCGCATTCTACGGAGAATTACATTTTCTTTTAAACTGTTGCAAGTACTGAGTGAACTTATCTTACGAGGTAATCCTAACAACTTACGCTGCCTTACGACTACTGTCACTTTACAAACACCACAACGACCTCAGTATTATCTTATCGTTGCTTGCTAATCGACGTGACCGCAACACACGCATGCGGTTTTAATTAAGTAAGCGGTAATAGAAACGTGTTACTGAGAACAGTGAAATATACAACAGCGTGCAGGCACGGGCTGAGCTTGAATACGGCCGAATAGAATTTGTACTGTAATTACTGTATAATAACTTTTGAACGTTGCCTATTTGGTTTGTATTTCGCATTGTATGACTTAATTTGAGTATTTTAAAGATATAAATATCCATGTAAAATGTATAAAACAATTTAAATATTAAAGATTGAAAGTTGACAAATTAAACTTAAATAAAAAAATCGTCTTTGTATGAAACGGACTTCGGAATCACATTCAGATTTTAAAGATGGTAATAGAAGTGGTGTTGCCTTTAAAATAGCTTCTGGGCTCAAAACTTTCTTTTTTAAATTCGTCCATTATTTTATTTAATAATCATTACATATACTTACATACTTACTTTTGATTGACCTTGAAGTTTTTCATAAATTTGGTTAAGCAAAAGTATTTTTTCGTCAGTAGCCTCTTGAAATGTAAAACGATCTGAAATTCCTTTTAGGGACATTAAGCCCTAATTATTTGTGAGAGTATGTAGGTAACCAAGAAATAGGTACGTTTGTAATTAGCTAAGCTTAAGTCACTGGAGAAGTTTCGAATACACGGCAAGTTATTATTTACTGTCTTAGGTTGGCATCATTTGTGACAAAACGCAAATGGAATTTCATTTTCATCTGCTATGGCAGTGGCTATTGTGAATCAGCGGTACCTACTTACTATATTAATTTATGAATCATTTCAGATCTGTTAAAACTTAGGAACCATGATGGAAACTTATGTTAACGTATAATTGCACTGTTTTAGAATTTTTGCCATGGTTGTTAAACGGTAAAAGCAAACTTCATAAAAATTGTGAACCTATGTAATATGTATTACATAAAACAGGTTCACCCAAGACTTTGATGCATGCGTTGCTATCCCCGGGGACTAAGTAACTAAGTGGGAACGCTGTTCACGCCTGTTTACTATAACCTTGAAATCAGAATATAACAAAGCGGTTGCTGATTAAACATGTGCCGGTTTAATAATATGTACATTATTTCGGGATAGCCGCGGTCTTTGCCTCGACCTCGCTGTGATTGGCGGGAGCTCAAGATGAAGGACTTTGGGTCGGTCCGGAACTAGTCGAGCCATTTCCAAATAATGTATGGGTACGTGAGTAAAACTGGAATGTCTTTAAGTACGTATGTATAGATGCTCATGAAACGTATAGTAATGGCAAAATTGTAATTTTACGTGTTCTACCTATCGAAATGTATGAATATAATGCGAGTAACAGTTCCTCAGGACTATGGTTTATTATAAACACATTGAGGGTAACGTTAGTTATTCAAAATGGCAATGTAAATGAAATTTTTCCAAGAAAGTAAGAGAATAGTGTCCATTCGGAAGAAGAGCCTTGCAATATAGTACAAGTCGTTTTGATAACCGACTGAAGTCGACATCATAATTGAAGCCTAATACTCAATTAAACTTGCAAATAAATATATTTACCTGAACGATGAATACCTTTGAAAACAAAATATTTTACCTATAATTACGCATGTGGGTTTGTATTTGTTTATAAGACTTATCATTTATAAATAAACATGGACACACAATTTAGACTAACGAGGGTACTTAATTTTATTTGCTGTGGAAACACGTCAATCGTTTTTTATTAATAATAAAATGTTATTCTTCTATATATTTACATAAGATGATGTTTAAATTATGCGCTTTTTCTTTTTTATATGTAAATAGCTTTTTATTTGTAAAAAGATTAATTGACTGCGTTAACCATAAATCCAGTAATCACAAACAACTTTGGTAAAGTAATTAGACAAATTGAATTTATCCCGAAGAGTTACAGCCACTGAAAAGCCGCCTTCTAATGCTATATCCGAGAGAGGGGCGTATGGGGGCTGCTTTAAATTATTCCCTGCATGTTGCCCACAAATAGAATTATCTTAACCAATATAACAAATCGTTTTTTTATAATTCTTTAAATTAGCTTCTATCACAAAGCGTTTGCTTTTTCAATATATCGATCATTTAACACATACCATGCGCCATTGTTACTGTCATCATCATTGACACTGATACTGCGTATATACGTCACGCATATCACAAGCAATTTAGATATGCTTACCGCGATAATACTGTTTCAACATAGATTATATGATTCTATTTAGTCCCTTGCAACGTTTTAGAGGTCAAGTACGATCACGCAGCTTTCGAACCACTTAAATGTTTAAATAGCCCTTGCTTGCTTGGATTTTAAATATTGAGTCAAAAATAGTTAGTTTTATATAAATAGTGGTTTTTAAATAATGTGTCAAATATTTCTGCCCATTATATGAGATCAAATGCCTTATGGGATAGATAGACAGAGAAGATGAAAAGCGTATCTATATCTATATACTAATATTATAATAAATAAATAAATAAATAAATAAATTATAAAGCTGAAGTTTGTTTGGTTGAACGCGGTAATCTCGGTAAATTGAAAAATTATTTTTGTGTTGAATAGTCCATTTATTTAAGAAGGTTTAGGTTTAGGCTATATAACATTATGTTACGACTAATAGGAGTGGAGCAGCAATGACAAATATTGCAAAAACGGGAAAATATTGATTTCCACGCGGCCGAAGCTGCGGGCACAGATAGTCAATAATATAATTGCTGCAGGTTTGAAATTTTTTTAAAATTTATTTATCAGCTTTAACATTATGCCAAATTGGAGAATGATTAATTCAAAAAGACAAGTTTTTAAAAAAAATATTTATTTTGTACATATTTACAAGTATTAACTGTTATACATAAATTTCGTTTATATACAGTGAGTTGGTAACTACATACTTCTTAAAGTGAAGTTAATAATTTCATTAAATACGTGCACAAAATGCCCACAATTTTATTACCAATTCACTAATAATTACATGAAAATAATTTGCCAGCCATTGTTTATATTATAGTGGTTTAAATATTAAAACGGTATCTAGTGGCTTAATGCTGCGTTTATAATATGTATTTGTTCCTAATGATAATATTAGCATTCGTAAAGTAAATTCGTTTTATAATAATTGTGACTACCAATTTTGTAGTATACAATGTGCAAATAACAATCTTATTTCAATAATAATGACGACGTTGAAATAACATAACACGTAGGCAACATAATATGAATACAATGTGTTTGATTAAAAAATTAATTCTCTCAGATCTGGTGGAGTGAGTGTAGGTATATTAGATACAATGATCGTGTAATTGACGTATTATAAATTACGCCTGCTGCTATTAATATAGGTATTGGTTCGATGGTGTGTGAGTGAGTGGTGGGTTGCCAGTTAACGGAATTATGAGTTTAAAAATCTATTTGCGTGGATGTTTCTATGCTTGCTCCTGTGCATTTTTTGCAACCTAGATAAATAAATCCTCTACGGTGTTTTTACGATTGTCTAGCGTTGTTTAAAATAAGAAGGAAAAGAAAGAAAAAATAAAGATTTAAGGAAATAAGGTTAATGTATTATGATCAGACATAAAATCAACATTTTTAATGTAAAACTGCGTCTTTTATATTTGCGTTTGGAATCTGTTATGTTACAATTCAAAAATTCCTACGTATGTAGTAATAATTCGTACGTACGAATAAATGAGACTTTATGTAAAATTCAAAATAGCCCGGACACGCTAAGTCGAGGCTTAGATTCCATTTCAACACAATTTCCTTGCCTTTCCTTCCTTGCAAATTGAAACTACGATAACGGATTTAGAAGCAGGTTAGGATTTACTTTTAGTACAAGTTTCAAATAATTTGAAACGAGAAAGCGACGTCTTTTAAAATAAGGGGATATTTTCAGGCGGATGTAGTCTTAACTTATATAAATTTAATTTTCATACAAATCGCCTACTTTAAGATACTTCGCATATAAATTTATTACAATTGTTAATAAACAATTGAGGGTTGACTGATTTTTCTACAATATTACAATTTTTTTTACAGCGAAGTACTCTCTAAGTACATACATATGTATATTAGGTTTTTTCCCTCCAATACAATCTCGTAAATTGCAAATATTACGTTAGCGTTACTATCGTGTTTCATATTTATAATATACATTTAGTTTAAACGGAACTGTGATCTCGTCAATACTAGTCTTATCATCTGAGAATCAGCGTCCAGAGAGCAATAGTCATGGCGTGTACTAAGTTGCTGTAGTTTGTTTGAGCGTCACTTGAGAGGGCGCTCGCGTGACACTCGGCCTCGTCAGCCCTTAGTTGAAGAAGAGGTACTCGTTTTCCGGAAGAATCTTTACAAGTGGCGCTTCGTACTGCTTGTCGGAGTTCTCCTCCCGCTTCGTTTTCCTGAAGCCAGCGACGAAGCCATGAACCGAGCCAAGCCAGCTCGCACTCACACCGCAATGGATTTCCGGTCAGAATCAAGCCACCTGTACATCAAAATAAATAGATAAACATTACGGTTGTAGGCATAAAATACGAGAAACAACGTAGTATAATTACAACGATAAATATTAAGAATTAAAACTTAGTAGGCAGCGAGTTATGACCGAGTGGCTCATTTAATTTTAATTACACACACGAGACATAGTCTTGTTTGTACCGGGTGGACGGTATAATTTTTATTGTAATTTGTCTCTTGGCTTCTTTAAAGTCATTTACATAATAAATTAGAAGATATATTTTACTTTGTTTTTCTCACATAGTTGTTACTACAAAAAATATATTTTCTCATAAAAACTACTTATACGTCGCACTTAAAATCAAATCCAATGATTTATTATCATAATGTAGTTGGTGTATTAGCTTACAAACGGATACAAATTAATAAGTGCAAATAAGATATTCCCGGCGAAACAATTTATGCAAATCTTATATGTATGCGATGAAATAATTATGTACATTTATTAAGACTGAACACATACCTGAGAGCAATTTGGTAGCGACGTGACTCCAACTTGTAAAATTGGGGTAGAATATGGCTGGATTAAGTCTTGTTATTTGATTATAGCTAATGTCGACGCCTAATTGGGGAACTTGGCCAAGATACTTCATAAACGAGGTCGGCAGTTTAGTCAGTGATGTTTTAGTTATTCTGATGAATATTTCTTGGCTTCCAGCAAACGGCTCGAACGCCTCGTCGGATATCCTTTGCAAGCTCGCTCCTTTTATCTCTAAGTAGCGAAGTTTCCTTGCGTCGATTCCATGTAGCTGATTGTCCATAACTTCGGTCGTCCATTGAATTACTAGTTTATATAAAGAAGGAAGGGCAGAAGTGATATTGGACAGGCGAAATGTGGAATGGTTGATACTAGACCATGTTTGCAAGTGCAAAGATCGCAGAGATATCAAGGGACGGAAGGAATCTTGGTCAACTATATCTAAATACTTAAGTCCATTCAGATTTAAATGAGATAAATTGCTTAATCCCTTGAAACTATTTGGCGATATTCTTATTATAGGGTTGTACGAGAGATCTAGTATATTCAAATTCTTTAAGTGAATCCACATCTTTGGCACGATAGAGGTAACTCGATTATGGCTAAGATCTAAAAAGCGAAGGTTCTCTAGACGTTTAACATCAGTCTCCTTAAAACTGTTAATGTAATTAGAAGTCAAATTGAGACCCGTTAAGTTTGTCAAAGGTAGATAAGGCACAGACTTTAAACTTACATTTGCAAGATTCAAATGCCTCAAGTTTGGGAGGTTGTGGAATAGCTCCTTAAAGTTTGCCTTAATAGAATTAAAGCTTAGGTCCAGGCGGCACAGACCTGAGAGACTTGAAAATGTGTTATCCGATAACACTGTCAACAAATTGTGTCCTAAATTAACATTTAACAAAAACTGTGTATTACGAAATATATTGCTATCCAAATATTCAATTCGATTATGCGATATATCTAGATATCTGAGAGTAAAGCCGATCTGCGAAAGAGCCGTCACAGGAAACAACGACACATCATTGAAACTTAAGTCTAGATGCTCAATAATCGTGTTTTTAAAAATATCCCTAGGCAATATTTTTATGCTATTGTGGTCCATTTTTAAATATCTTAGTTTACTTAAATTACAAAATTGTTCTACTGATAATTGCGGAATAACGTTATGAGAAATATCCAGTATTTGCAGGGATGTTAGATCCGTGAACGATTTGCGTTTAATAATACTTATACTATTTTTGTGCAGATCTAGTATTTCTAAAAAAACTGATTCTCCAAAAATGTCATTTGAAATGTGTGTTATTTTATTGTGAGATAAAATAATTTGCCTTATGGACGCCTGTACAGAAATAAACAGATTATTTGGCACATCATAAAAATCATTATAGGAGCCATCAAAAATATTAATGGGAACATCGGAGTCTCCATCTATAAATCTAATATTATTTCTACTTATATTTAAAGTAAAAGTAATAAATCTATTAGAAACATTATTCAACGAGTTAAGAGACAAATATGTTAAGTTGTTTCTTTGCAGTTCGAGTATCTCGAGTTTCGGCAAATTAGCAAACGTTTCTGTTTCAATCGAATCGATTATGTTCCCCGCGAGAGATAAATATCTTAAGTTCGGCAAGTCGGTGAAGCTGTGTTTAGTCAAGTTGTTGATTCGGTTATAAGATAAATCTAAGTTCCTTAACTCGGGCATATGTGAAAATGTTCTACTGCGTAAAAAACTTATAAAATTGTATGAAACCCTAATATTACTTAAAGATAAGGTGACATTGTTTTCATCATCTACAACTATATCTACAATTCTATTATAATCTAAATTTAAGTATTTAAGGTACGGGAACATAGCTATTTCATTCAGTCTAAGAATGTGAAAATCGTTATTATCAAATGAGAGCCAATTGAGATTTTCCAAACCCTCATTTATTTCAAAGGGGAAATAACCGCTGAAGAGCGTCGATGAGAACTCCAATACATGGAGGGAGCCAGTCAAATTGGAGAACGCTTGTGGGTGTACGAAGTATAAGTCGTTGAAGCTCAGATTAATCTCCTTAACGGGCATAGTGGGCGGGAAAACGTTCTTATAAATCTGTGCAATCCTGTTACCTCTTAAGTTAATAGTTCCGAGAGAAGTGCACCAATCTCGAAATTCGTTCGGTAACAAATTAGATATTCTGTTGTAGCTTAAATCGAGATAGCGAATAGAGCCAGGTTCGAGAGTCTGGAGAGTGGAAGGTATCGTCATTAAAAAATTCCCCGCAAGTGAGAGAGTCTGGATCCGTCCCGGCAGCGGCGGGGATTCTTCCAACTGGTTGTAAGCTAAAGATAAATGTCTCAGGCGCATAACTTGGGCCAGACTGTCTGGCAAGTGGGATAGTTTGTTATGCTCCACTTCTAAGTGTTCTAGTGAATTTTTCAAATTTAGAAATACGTCTCGGTTTATTGAACTCAGCTTGTTATACGATATCGACAACCTCTCTATTCGATTGTTAGAAAATAAAACTTTTGGAACAAAGGTTAATTCGTTAAGATCTAAAATTATTTGTCTAATTTGGACTTCTTGAAAAAGTAGGATTTCAGAGGAATCATTTATTTTATTGTTGCTTAGATCTAATTTTTCTAACTTTTTCGTTTTATTACTTGGACATGAGCAGTTTGCGTCGAAAGTCATTAAATTATGACGTACGTGAAGGACTTGTATTCTAGGGAGATTAAATATAACATCACAGGATAGTTTATGTAGGAAGTTATTTGTTAACTTTAAGACTGTTAATGAAGATGGTAAGGAGTCTGAACTAATACTGCGGAGATAATTGCCTTCCAAATCTAATTGTAACAGGTGATTAAGAGAAGTGAGCGCTTTGGGTTTCAAATTTGACAATTGATTATTACTTAAAGATAAGCTAGTTAGAGTTTCTTCTAAATAATACCACTTGTTTTCAGGTTCAATATGTGCTATAAAATTGCTGTAACAAAATCATTCGTAATCATTATGCTATACATAGAAATTTTAAAAGAAAATTAATAAAAACCAACTTACTTTTGTAGATTTAACCAATTCAAGACTTTTAAATCCTTCAGGCCCTGGTGCGGAACTTCAGTGAATTCGTTGTAGCCAAGATCTAAAGAAGCCAGAGTACTGGCCATGGAACTGAAAGTAAGTTAATTAAAGTAATTTAAAATGTTTCATAACATTGTGTGTGTTTTAGTTATAAATCAGAGAAAATCTACAACAGCAAGTCACGATGTAAACATCATCATGCTTTAATCGATATTTCTAAAAACCTAAGCCGTAATTTTTTTATAACATCACATACAACTTTTCTTCGTTTCATTTTTCACATGACTACTAGAAAATAGAAAAATCATTGCTTTTTATACATATTTATTTGAGATGAAATACGTTACATATTTATTTGAGATGAAACTTGATTGCCTTTTTGTCTATAACGAATTTATAGTATTTTTATCATTCATAAAATATTTCACACATAGTTAATGTAGAACGATATTTATTTTAATTATATGTTTTTTAATAATCTTTAACCACAGAAGCGAAGCCAAAAGTAATTTTTGGCAACTTTACTTTTGTATGTATTGAACTTAAATTTATCTTACGAGTATTTCGTTTGGTAATGAATTTTATTTATAACTGTGTCATTATTTAGTGTTAGTGTCATCTTTTCAAGTTGTGTAATAATAATAATTTAGATGTAAAGTTTATAGAAGTGGTGTGCAATACCTAAAAGCGTGCACTTCGATATAGTGCAGCTTGTTCGCCACTAAAACTAGCGTCTGCAGTCGTACACCATCCAGTGCACTTTCTGATATCACTTCTAGGTTTGACATACTTATGTCCAGATGCTGCAGTTCTATTTGTGGCCAATCTGAAAATAAATTTTATTGTCAGACGAAATCCGTTTTTCAGGCATATACAACAATTTGTCATAAACAAAACAATAACTTTGACTTTGAACGTCAGTATTCCAGTTTGAAATTTGTGGTAAGTAGTTACCGTGGATTATGAGAAAAATGAGAGCAATTTGTCACTGTTTTAATTTATGTCAAAAAATCGATCGTTCGCAAACAATCCACACTTTAAAGGTTTCGGTTATATCAATCACTTTGATTTTAGAAGAGTGATGTTAAAAGAGTACCTACATATGTATATATTTTTTTTAAATTATTTAACAACAATTAACTTGAGAAATAGTTCAAATTAGGCTTCTAGCCCTATTATACCCTACATCATAACACAAGTCCAGTCTCTGACTAAAACTAAATACTCTAGGTCGAGCCTCGGGTTGGGTCGGCAATTAAAATTTGTGTTATTTTTTGATATATAATTTGCTTTTATCTTATATTCAATGTATAAATGAATATAAGACAAAGACGTTTATTTTCACACATATTTCACAATGCAAAAATATGTAGTTATTCAAGAGGCATTTGCCATAGTCAATAACGGTTTATTATTAACTGTGTTCATTTTTACATCGTTTTCTCAATATACTGAGTAGTAACGTGTTGAGATACATATATGCATATGTACCTACTTACTTGTATGACTAACTGACTGTTGAATTGAAGGAATATTAACATATCATTAATTAAGCTTAAAACTGTTTTCTACCAAATGTATGTGATTTAATGGCCACCCGTTATATTTTAATTAGTTAGCGTATAGTTTAAAGATATTTATTATTAGTAAATGTATTTGTTCTATTATTATTCATTGTATGGTACCTGGAAACCGGTGCAGCGGCACTGCAGTACAGGACATGTGAGCGGCGCGGCAGGAACACAGCGGGCTGTTCGCGCAGGGCTCCAGCCTTTGAGGGGCCAGCGCGCCCACCAGCAAGCAGACCGCCAGCGCCGCCGCGTGCAGCGCCCGCCGCACACAACCATCTCCCAACACCATCACTGGGAACCATATTATCATTATGGAAACTATAATACGACGAAATACTGTTTTTCTTCATAGAGTAGCAAACGAGCAGACAGCAGTAACCGACTAACAGGGCTGTAGGGACTGTTAGTGTGAATTCAGTTAGTATAAGGCGTTAATAAGAATTAGTTGGTGAGTATTCTTTAGTAACAGGACTGCAGGAATGGGACTGTTAGTGATATTAGTCCAGTTACCATGTGTTAGTAGATGTAGGTATTGAGTGTTAGTAGTTATTACATATAGTAATAGTAGTATTAGTTATGACATACCTATTAGTTGTATTTTTAATAACAGCATTTAGGTCATATTTCGATCTTTAATGTAGGCTTCCGTCTCACGGATTAAAAAAGCATTTTACTTTCAGATTGAAAAGTTACAATATAAAAAAACACTATTTTGAGAATATTGCTTTGGTAAGCTACCCTTTATACATATATCTCACAACTGGACACACATTTCCTCGGAACTACGAGAAGAATGCAGCATATTCTAGCACGCTGCTCTCTAATGCTAACATTGTATAGGTATACGTGTATTCTTATTGAATATGCTAATAAAAGTTTACATGAAATATGTTGTGTTATAAAGAAATTTAGTTGCGTTCTTGTCTGAATTGATAGAGAGACAAGTATGGCATCTAGCGACATTTTATAGACCCGCCCACGCTCGTGTGTCAAAGAAAAATATTGCGGAAAAATATGCATAGCATACATTTAAATTTCCATATTTTGTAATCTGCCTTCGTCTTGTAGTGCATCAACATAGCTACGTTTACGAAGCAATACCTTGTATTTTTGTACATATTTTGTAAATAACAATTTCAGCTTACACGTTTGGTAACATATCATTCATTTACTTTTTATGACATTTATATGTAAATAAATAAAAGTATAAGTTTAAATTGATACCTCTAACAGCAAATCAAACGTGTTTTAGAATAGTTTCTATCTAAAGGTAATAATAATAATATGAAGTTATATTTATTTCTGATAATAAAAGGGATTCAAAATATTTTTATTTTAATATTTAGGAATTAATCGGTCCGTGCCTTAAGTGATAATTTCTCTAAAACTGGGCGCAGTAATTGCTTAGGTAAGGGTGTTCTATGGTAAAAGTGAATGTTTTTTTTAATCCATTGGTAGATACCAATACAATTTCCAATTAAAAAGCAAATAACGAAAGAAATAGTCATAGTAGGATTATACTCGAATGGAAAGTACCGATTGTAAAAGGAAAAGAATAATTCAATCAAGATTCATTCACACAGAAGTTCTTTCACGATTGAAATCACGGGCATCTGCAAATCAGGAATAAAATCAGTGATCAAAGAACCAACTCTGTCGCGTGTCTTTAGAGTTTGCTGAATCAAATACTATTAATATTTGTGCATCTTAGCTACAAATTTACAAAGATGACAATTATAATGAAACAATTGATTTAAGAAATTACTTACATTCTGGAAATAATTAGATTTCGATAGTTAATCAAAGCACTGCGATGCCTTTTACCGGTTTCTCCCGTCATCAAATAAAGTATATATAAATATGTATTTGTTACGCAAAGGCTAGTCAATCCACTCTTTTAACGTTCTTTTGTTGGGTATGATTCTCCTCTCAGACAATACAAGTATGTGGATGCGACGTTGGTTAAGTGGGGATTGGCACATTTCGCAAGCCTTAGGGAATGTTATAAGAAATTTAAAGTGTTTAGATTCTCCACATATTTTCCTTCAGTGTTGAAACAAGTGACGTTTGTCTTTAAAAACATCCATAACTGTTTAAAGTCAAAAGTCCCCCAGGCCCCGAAGTATGAGGTTATAGCTAAACCAATAAATTCTTGAAATTATACTAGTGTTATTTTAGATTCTTATTAGTCTTATTTTAGATTTTAGTGTTATTTTATAATAAAATATACATATATTACTATTTTTATTAGTTTCTGCAATTCATGTTCAACTTTAATGTATTCATTATTTCTTTACATATTACACGAGTGTTCATGTGCTATACAACCGCAGCTTCTCATAATGTTGACTTAACATGAAATTAGCTTCTTGTGTGTAAATATGTTCTCATATTAGACACGAGCTTGATATCTTCGAAATTATAGTATTTTATAGCGACCTCGCCATGTCTTCGTATACAAGTTATAACTGGATTTACATAATACTTTGGCCTTGCGTCTAACCTTGTACTAGCATATACATAGATTAATCAATCAGAACAACATCATATACATTTTTATAAACACTACCCAAACTTCCGCATTGGATAGCGCAGTGAATCTTTTGCTTTACCTCCCTAGTTTCGGAGAAACTTAAATTATTCGAGTGTAAATTATGACGCGAACTCCGAGTAGGTAGGTACTTACCTAGAAGTACGAGTGGTAATACTTTAAAGTAGTTTACGAGAAAAAAGACGCGTTTAGGACATTTGTTGATTTGTTGACATCTTCATAAATAAATAAAGGTTATTAATAAATAACAGTGAAATCTTCGTATTCGTGTAAATTTAATGTCTACGCATCAATGTACGTATACTAATGTCTATATTGAACTAACTAATCTGATCTACATTATCATGAAGGAGAAAGTAACTTTACATTATTAAAACAAAATATTTTGTTTATTCTAACATACCTTGTGGCAAAAATACAGTTAGCCTTAGGTAATTGATTTTCTAATTTTTACCTGTACATGTAAATATTACTTACAAATATTGCACTGAAATCTGTCTCTTAAGTTAACTATATATATATGAAGAACAATATTTTCACCGGGATACGGTTTTGTATTAGCGAGGTGTTTTATTGTATTCTCTAAAATAAAGATTGGAGTCCGGCCAAGATTGGCGACCGGAAAAATGGGTGCTGCAACAAAGTTGTATTTTAAAATAAGTTACCCCCACCCAAGCCTATTGTAGGCATCTACTTAAATAGATAAACTCGAAGCGCTATTACGAACTTATTCAATACAGAAGGCTAAAGCTTTGGGTTACTTAAAAAGATAAACCTTTTACACTATATTCATTCAATTCAATACAATTGCGAATTCGATAACTGTTTATTACGTTTGTTTAAAATATTGTATTTAGCTACTAGATGAAATCTATTACATGCAATATACCTATATAAAATTTGCAAGCACCTAAGTATGTATTTACCGACATGTGATAATATTTATCTCCGAATCCAGATTTCGTTTAAAAAGAAATTAATGATAATAAAGATGTAATAGCGAGTAAAATAGAAAATAAGAAAATATTGTTACAGTTTTTACGAGCCACGAGAATCACAACGATGCCGGGAACCTAATTTATTGGAGTGGCAAAAGAATCTAAAATTGTTCTTACGAGCTTTACGAAAATACGAAAAGGGTCGATCGTTCGATCAAACCTTGATAAATGAACAGTAAATATTAAGTAAAGAGAAGGTAATTTATTTCCCAAGGATTTGTAGTGACAATCGGGCTCGTTTAACATGATTGGTCTTTTGGGTACATAGAGAGATAAACACTTGCGCGTGTTTAGGTGTTTATAAAAAAATCCAATTACCTGGGTACGTTTTGCTGCTGGAAATCAGTCTGTTACAAAGTTTTTCTCGCGTAAATACCGACTTTCAACATTAATCGTTATATTTCAATCAATTTACATAAAACCGTAATGTACTAAAACCTTCCTCAAGAATAGCACTATTTTGTAATAAAAACCTTACAAAAATCCCTTCAGTAGATTCTGAAAAAATCGCTCACATACAGACTGGGGACTTTGTTTTATAATATGTATAGATAAGTTCCACATTTAAGTCATTTTGATATTTGTGATACCTATGTCACTTATACACAGTGAGCAGTTAGTAATGTATTTAACCGTGTTTCGAAAAAAAAAACAGTGGATACGTAGGATTGGATTGTAAAGAAAACGTGTACCTACTTCACAGTAATTCGAAGTGTACGAGTACCTGTAACTCGGAGTTACAGTTTCTAATCTCTGTGTACGTTTAATAAATAGAGGTTAAGCCTTCGCTGTCTCCGCTCGGTTTGTGTGCGAGCCGTATGTACCTGTGAAGACAGTGCTCGTTAAATATTAAGCAATCCTGAATTCCGATTTGGCGACTTGAATGTTTTATCTTCTCGCAGATTAAAGCGAAGGAAATACAAACAGGAAGTTGTAGAACCAGAAATAAGAAAATGGGAACTTCTGTTCAAAATCACACTGAATTTTAATTTAGGCCCATATGTTTTAAATTCTTAAAGATAATGTCAAATTGTTGAGCTTTCAGGATATTATGTATTGTAATACGAATATCGGTATGAATGTTATATTGTAGTACGGCCAGAAATAATGTTTAAATTTCCGTAGATTTCCTTTTGCGGTAGGTTGGTAGGTAATTGAAATATTATAGGTCGTGTATTACAGAAAAGGCTGGAGAAAACAAAGTGAAAAAGAAATTAAAAGATGAAAGCGACCGTAAACGAAGTGCTTACGACAAAAAAGAGCAAGAAATTATTTTAACGTAACTGAAGCGGTAACAAGTTTCAGCGGAGATTTTAACTGAGTGGTACACTGCAGAGAAGGCTCGATGGCGATGGCACTTGAAAAACTAAAATTGAGATATTTTTATTCTTTATTTATAACTCACGTCTTATTGAAATACTTCCTTAGACCGCACATGGGAAAATTTATTATTTTAAATTAAGCGCTTTTTACTTTACTCACTGTCTTTAAACTTATGGAAACTTGTTTTTTTTTATAATTGAATAGTTCGAAGTATGTTATAAAACATACTAGTATTTTTGTAAACTTACAATTACCGTACCATGGCATTCAAGTGGCGTTTAGCAAGCTGCTAGGTAAATCTTACTGGATTTAGTTTGTACGAATAAAATTTGTTTCGTAAGCTAAGAAAAAAGAATGTCAGATCGTAGTAAGTGGCGAACATTCATGACCTACTTGAAGGTAGTGTAGGTTTGTCTCGTTACGTTTTGTAAAGACTTGCTTGCTTTATTTTTTCAGTGTAAATTACAATAGGGCTGCTATACAATTCAAAGCGACATTGCCTTAGGCGTGGTAGGATGGCGCGCAAGGTAGAATAAATACGCGCCGTAACGAACCGGCTTCGTATATAAACATTGTTCCACAATTTAATTCTTGTTCTTTGTTCCTATCTATGTGAGAATTCTTTAAGTAAAGAAATAAATGCAGAAGTGAAAACATTCCAGCATTAAACCTATTACGATTAGAATACAACAATAGATCATACGATGCTTATAGTCGTATTAAAACTGAATGTATCAGTAATATTAAAATAGCTTTTCATGTACAATAGTAGCCATAAAACGATGGACTCATTGTTAAACAACGAAAGCTTTTTATATTAATTGGTCATAAAACCAGATTACACTTTAATATACGACTTATACAAAAAAGCTGAAATATATTCCCCTCCATGTCATGTCATACGAGATATTATGTACCTACATATATAAAATCTATGAATATAAAACTTTTTAATACTTATTCATAGATATTATATATGTAAAGTCATGTAAGATCGAACATATCAAGTAATTTAACATTATGATACGTCAATAATTCATAAAATAAGTGGTTCGTGTAACGGAATCCTTTTAAGACATTTAGTTTCTTCTACGTTATTATGAAATGAATAAATAATGTGGGAACATATGTAAGCAACCAGATTATTTTTGCTATTAAAGTTCTCTGTGCATAAATTATTATATTGGTACCTATGTACCTCATCTTATAGTAATAATGAAATAACAATATTATAATGTCTTTAAGAAGCGGTATATAATAGACGATCTTCGAAGTCTACTTCTGCCAGGAAATCTAAACTCTGCAGGAAAGCAATTTAAAAAATAACCTAAATGTGATATTCAAAAAATAAGCAATAATTATAATTGACAACTGTGTATCGCTTTTCTCAATGATGCAAGATAATAAGGTCCCAGAAATATTTAAATGTCCAAATCTCTTAGGAAATATTAAATGAAAAAAAATTTCATAAGCGTAAAAAGTCTAACTTTTTGAATAACTAGGTACGCATTACGAAACGCTAAAGATGGTTTAGTATTTAATTACATTTCCAATATACCTTACTTTAAATATTTGAGTATATTGTCAATAAATGATAAATACGATTGAAATAGTCACGTTTATCAATACCGTTCGCGTAAGATTGCCGAATGGGCCGTAAATATCTATATTTCTCGTACAGAAATATTGCATGTGAAAAAGTGTGGAGCACTTTAAAATTCTATTTTAAACGTGGAATTTTTACGCTCCATTTGGTTTTCACTAACGTTCGTTCCGGACAGGCGACTCTCCCGATGAATAATAATGCACCGATATGTTAGAAAAATATTAAGTTTTTCTTCTAATTCTTAGAAATGTCCTCACAGATAAACGTCACGCCTTTTTATACGATTAATAACACATTTAGCATATACAATGATTAATGAAGTTGAAAAATAGCCCGGCCCTAGTAAATTGGTCAATTATAGCGTTATTATCAGATAAAAACTGCTTCAAATTAGGTTTACAGGGTTTCTTAAGGTCGATAATTTTTTTTAAGCTGTCCCATAATGGCAGAAATATTTAGGGTTAAAAATGAAATCGATAACATTCGATAAAAATTTACTCACGAAATGTTCCTAGTTAAAATCACATCTCATAATCACTTGCCGTTGAAATTCAAAGTTTTGTAACTGTTATAAACTTTCGAATGGAACAATATTTGTTCAAACTTCATCAGTCACACGCTAGTATATCCTGCACTGGGGATTGTAACTGGTGTGAGACCATTTCAAAGTTAACCGCTAACCGCCGGTTGTGACACACGAATTGTCGACTGGCGCGGCCTCCGTCCGCAACACTCGGCTTCCAACTGAAGCTTCAACCTCCCTCAAGGCCGGTGGGCGGGCGGCCGCGCCGCGCTTTTCAGCTTACACCTTTTAGTTACCTGGGCGGACTTCTCTTAATGTTCCTGAAACAACTAATAAGATTACTCCGAAAAGTTTTTATGAAATATGGTGGTAAATCGTACCACATTTACCATAAATCACTGAAATTTAAATTTTTAAACAGTTTTAATTTCATTTTAGGGGATAGCTTTTTGAATCAAGTAAATAAGCAACATAAAAGGCAACACTGAACTCGTATTATTAATATAATATTTCATTTTATATTTAATTTAATATAATTATTCATTGGCGATGACTGGTTACTTACATTAGGTAGAATTTACTTAGTTAGAATTTCAATTCCTATTTTCTAATAATAATATAGCATGTATATTTATTGTATGTAGAAATTGTTACCTTACGAATTATGAACGGATTTAACACTGCATCATGAATATTAAACGAAACAACATACAACGAGCATTATTATAACATATTATATATTATACTATATTCTTTATCACAAAAATTTCTATGTCACTCAAAGGAAATGCCACCCAATGCCAATGCCACCGTTACGGACCTGGCGTGATGGTATCTTCTTCTTATATTCTTTTGAATCGGTTTATATTGCTGTAGAATGTGAAAGTTATAGTTACACAGTCATGCGTATTTCCCATAGCAATAGCCAGAGACTAGGATTTCAAACAACCGGTACGCCTGTCTATAATGCAAAAACTATCGTTTCAACGCTATCAGCGTAGATTTATAAATCACTTATAAAATCACTAACATTATTTGTATTTTCTAAAAATTTTAAACAGTTTTCCCTACGGAGTAGATAGAATCACGTGGTAATTATGCAAACAAGAGCAGCGCTAATGTGCGGGGTGAACACTTGCGCTGAGTTCAACGCGTAGGCTGTTCTCACTTGATTGTTTTAGACAAAGGTGGCTTATTCACAAAACTGTTTTACATAAATGCTGTCTAGTTACAAAGATAAGTAAATTTTAATGTGCGCCTTTACAATTTTAATTGAATGGTACGCTTTAAATAATTACGTGATACTCGTAATTGTTTGACTTTTTAAGCGAGTCGTCGAGTAGACTATTCTACATATTAGCATTTAACAGTATGTTTTAATTAATACGTCTGTTTCTTCTACACTTTCATTGTAATGGTTGCAATATCTTTTACATTTCACTGCTTGGTGCGGATTATTTCCGCAATCGCACCAAGTCGGGAATATGCCAGTACTCCAGCCTGCTGCTCGATTACGAGTTCGCGGACCGGGTAACGGACAATTTGACTGTCGGGCATTTATTAATCGCCTTTAGAGCCTCCAATAAATTATCACCATTCTTATCAAACGGGACCCACTGGGTAAAGTGTTTTTTAAAACACAGACCAACTTGCGAATATTTGGGACTAGCAGTTATGCAACAGTCGATGGCGTCCTGACTTGTTCGACTTCACAGATCGCTTACAATCTGCAGTGGCGCCAGGGTCTAGTACGTTTCGCTACATATTATAACTACACAAGAATGCAGCACGCCTAGGCTAGGGTCTGCGACGCGGTTACACTCTGAAGAAGGCGTGCTTTTGGCGCCGACTCAACTTATGCCTCTCGCTTATAACTCCGCCACATACACCCGCACTACTTGTCGCCGCAATTACGTGTTTTATTTGAAGGTGCTTTGTAACTTTGGAAGCCGGCAGCAATGATCGTTATATTTAAAGTACAAATGTCGTACTAATGAGGTTGTTTTAACTATGAACTTGGAATCCACTGAGGAAAGAAAGCGTTCTTAAAATGTTATGCATTAGTTAGAAAAGAAAATTGTATGAGATCGACATGAAATTTTTTACATACTTTAAATAAGAACGTGATTAAATAAGGTACAGCGGTTACTATTTAACTAAAAGTTTATTGTTTTAGTCAGCATTATATTATATGTATAATGTTTTTACAGTTTGACAGCATATTAAGAATGATTACGTTTGTGTTACCGATGTGTTGGCAAACCCCTGGACAAATTCACTTTAAAAGATTTACAAAAGAAGTAAATGAAAATCCTGTTATAGTAATGTCACTTTGCCAACAAAAATTTTAATAAAACTTTCTTTACTCAGAGTTCATTCTGCAAAGTGAAAATATCACAATTTACTGACAATGCAAAGGTTGTGCAGCGGAAAGATAATAGCTGTTTTTAAAATACAGCCCGTGTGTCATTATTTTATGTCACGTCATCATTCTTACTTCGTTGGGAGTACAGTTTCGGAAGCAAAGTTCATTTCGCTCGTTTCTGCTTCGAAATTTTTTACCCTGCGGGTGATTAGCGTTCTCGGTTATATTTGTTTTCGTTTTCTGCTAGCTGTTTTAATTCACAATGTTTTAAAAAGAGGATTTAAACGGAAGTTGCTATGAAGATATCATAGAGATGGCTTTTTCTTCGACTGGAGTTGCAAAGAAATTTAAAAACCTTAAGAGCTTACACTGCACTTTTATTGTCGCGCTTAACTCCTAAAAATATGTCGCTATTCAGAGAACGTAATTTATTTTGTAATGTATTTCTTTACCTAACGTGAAAAATGTTCTTCTATGTAGATCGGATGCTAGCGGCAGGTAGTATAAATGTAAAATATTTTAAAGCTTATGGGATTGACAAAACGAGGTATTCGTTAGCGATAATATTGTTTATTAGTTATCGTTTATCCTTATGCAGTAGGAGCAGCCAGTGTTATTCGTTGTTTGGTAATTAAATTGTCTGCGTTTCAAAATCTAGACACTGTAATAAAACTTTTTTACAGTTTTTCATAATGAATAAATTTGACTATTACTTTCCATTAATTCGGACACTCATACACGCTATATTTAAATTCATAAATTTGCAAAATTTAGGTAAAATAAAAATTTACAGACAATTCAAAATAAACACATAATTTTATACTTAACAATAGCATTAAAATAAACAAATAAAATTATAATAAGACTGCTGTTAAAAACTCAGTCATGCAAGTACACTTTGCAATACCAGCTTAGTTTGCTTCTTAAAACTTGTAAGTGCGTCATTTTATCTGTTTGTAGATTTCAGTGAAGAGTTTCACGCGTTCTGCGCGAGCGGCCTCTCCTCGCCGTTCGTGAACTACTGCGATATCCGCAACATTCGCTGTTTCAGAAATAACGCGCGGCGGCTCTGCTATATTTGAAGTGTCTCGCTCTCTGAATAATTTATAAGTCGAGCTCCTCTCTGAGTGCATCGCATTTCCGGTGAGAAGAAGCATCAGCCGGAATTCGTTCTTAAGGTAACGGATGTTATTAACTTAAATTGAATTTTACCTCTGGCTGTCCTGTTGGTCTAGTGGTGAGTAATACCTGACTGCTAAATGGAAGGTTGTGCGTTCGATTCCCGCCCAGGACACATGTTTGTGTGATAATCTGTGTCGGGTTGTAATAAAAATATGTATATAATTGTTATTTAGTATAGTAATAATTATACGCCAAATACGCCAAAATCAAGGTTAAGCACAATTGATAAAAGTTTTATGAAGAGATGCGTGTGCGTATAGCGTAATAATTAACCGTTTGCGTGACGGTGATAATTACTACTTTCCACGTAAATTTCGTAAAAAACACGCGACTAGGAAGTTATCATAATTGTCCAACTATATCATTCTATACATTACATAATTATCAGTATACAAAACATGAGTTATTATTCGGAAACAATTATATTTGTATTATAATTATTACAACCTAATTTGTGCCACCGTATACCTGTTATTCTGTTTTAGTGAGTAGAACGGGTTCTACGACGTAGCGAGTATGTCGACTATTGTGTCTACGCCGTAGTACTATATTATACATTTACAGGAACCGAAGTAATAGATATATACATACCTATGTAGATATTTGTCGGCTGTAAAGGCTTCAAGTAAATTAGTATAGGTAAATTGTGTATTCAAGCTTTTTTATGTTAAAAAATTATAGATACGAATACAAATAGTCTTTTATATTATTATTCACTGATGTTATGTATACATGGGTATCATGTATTCATACGTTACTTGACATTAATATCAATGAACGCAAAAAAGCTTTTATTCGTACATATAATTTAGTTTTTCTGTTCAATATTCGAAACTTTAACAGTAATGTATGAATAAATAGCAGAGAAGCTATTTGTGCGTCGTATGAATATACGAGTAAGTGAGATTTATTCTTTACTAGCTGTGCCAGCGGCTTCGCCCGCGTGGAAATCAATATGTTATAAAGTTTTTCCCGCGTTAATACCTACATCGCGGAATCCTAAAACAATAATTACGAACTTCCATTCAAACTTTTATCTCCTATTTCACCACCCATATAAGATTTGAACA
>DWGJ01000925.1:0-23696 GCA_018246895.1 Aspitha aspitha aspitha
AGAGGAAAAAGAGGCAGTCCGTGAACCGGCTAGGTCAGAAACGATATTCGTTGACTGTTAGGCGGTACAAAGTTCGCCGGGTCAGCTAGTAATTATATAGATTTAAGTTGTTCAGAAATTATTACAATTCCAATGAATTACAAAAATTTTAGTTATTATAAAGGAAATATAACAGCATATTAAACATTACATATTTGTGGAACTTTGTTTATTTAATTTAGTACATAAACATCTAAGAAACAGATTAGAAAATTCCAGGATACCATTTAAATCCCTGGTTAAAAAACCAGTGTCAGGTACTAAATACATGTGTATATTTTTTGTAAGCAAATAAACAAGTGGAAGTCTCGGAGTAGAAGTTTGTAAATAATCTATAATTTATATTTATAATTGTTCACCTTTTCGATAGTTCCAATTGATACACCCATGGCAACTGATATGAATAGCTTATTTTTAGAAGCTGGCAGATCCTTGATTTCCTTCAAAGCTGGTGCAACGACATCCGGCTTCACCGATACAATCACTACTTCCGATCGTTCCACTACCGGCTTGTTTTCAAATAGGGTTGTAGCACCTAAGCCCTGGAATAACAATTACTTTGCATACAAAAAATTCAATTACTACAGTTTTAGTAATGTTATGTTAATAATAATTAGGTAGGACATAGGACCAAAGTAAATTTGGTCACAGTGTATATGACTATGTACATTTCTATATGAGATATAAGAGTACCTGTTTTGTGGTGCATTTTTAACGCACGTTCGAAAATAACATAAGGGGATATCTATACGCTTGGGAATTTTTCACCTGCCCAAATCGTAGCATTAAAAGATAATTTTAACAGACTAGACACTAAATTCAACATTCTTTTGCAAATGTTCATTGTACGAAGGCAATAAATAATATAATATCCGAATAAATAGTTATCTTCAGCGATTTAGTCAATAACAATAAATAACAACAGCAGATAGATTAGCGTCCACGTCTTATGGTACGATTTGAATGTTTTCTTCTTTAGGTATGTCAAATCTTTGGTTTCATTTGTTTAAATACTTTTGTGTACCATGTTGCTGTCAAAATCACTAGCGCATTATTTGTAACTTTGTATTTATATCTATCATATTTGACAGATCGACGCCAGACCAAAGCCAAACTTCATCTTCAAATTTGAAATTTAGAGTTGCCAACACCTAAATATATTAATTACCAAATTCCAAAGATTATACACCTCTATACCTTTTTTATGTCAAAATATGTGAAAAAATCCAAAAATCTCCCTAAAAATACCCCTAGGAACAAAAACATTTAACTCCTGATATTAAAAATGAATACTTCGTAGTGTTTACTTACTTTAGAAAATAAGAAATAAAGGCCTAAAATATGTATATTTTTCGTCGATATTTAAATATATATTAATCCATCAATTAAGTGGAGGCCAAAATAATAAAAAATGTATAGGTACAGTAAAGTATTATTGCTTCCTTACGGCTCTAAACATAATTGCTTAGCAACTAGTAAATATAGTACACAAGATATATCACTGTTTTATCTTTTGCTGATGAAATGCAAACATGAATATTGCTATTCGCAATTTTTAGTTTTCAAACATGGCATTTATGTACTTAAGTTGTACTTATATATATAATTGATAACATTCATGATAAATATAACAGCGTAGATAGAAGTGTTATATTAAGTGCAAAGTCAAGGTTTTATGACGTCTCTATTGAGATATATTTTTTTTCAAACGTGCTCATGATACTAAAATTAAATATCTTGTTAATTACATATTGCTCTAAATATGTATAAATAACCCACGAATTATTAAAAGAAAATATTTAAATTCGATGCGACGCAACGGAACAAATTACGAAAGAGTTATTTCAAATTTTGTTTTTATATATTTTGTTATACATTAGGAACATATTACGTCATTGATTAGTTTGACTGAATCTGAATAAATAGTTATCATTCAAGTAAACAAACGCATTGGGTAATGGAATTTTTTTACAACAATCGTTTTTTATAGCATATGTAATTGAGATGGTAGCGCTAAATCAACGATTCCGCATTAGCAATGAGTAATTGCAACATGTCCAAATAAAGTTACCCAAATAATAAAATGGATTTGAAATTGATGTCTATCTTGTTATTAATGTAGTACCTAGGTACGAGTAGGCATAATCGCGTAATCTCAAACTAAAGTAACTGTCTTTAAGTGATTTAATATTCATAATCATTCTATGTAGAAGTTTCCAGCCTATACGCGGCATAAATGGTTATCCTGACATATTATAAAGTTTTTCAAAAATTTTAGATACCTTAAAAGCTTCTGCGCTAATGACATCTGATGGATGGCAGCTTGCTGTGATTTCATCGGGTTTCGTGAGTCCTGAATAAAAAAAAATTACACTTTATGAAAATAAACCTTATAATATAGGTACAGACCATTATGACGTAGGTACAGAACCTATATGAAATACAACATAAGTTACCAAAAATTCTTCTTCTTTTCTAACGATTACATACATTTTAAAATCATCTTGTAAAAATTTAAATGATGTTTTCCGTAATACACAATTGTACTACGCAATTTCCTAAGACTGTAACTCTAACGTAATTTTTCATCTCCAGCATATCTACTAAGCAGGTACATTACTTAATACGCAATTAAATCAACCATTTCTCCAAAGATTCTTGATTGTAAAGTTGGTTTATTAAGTGTATGACCTATATTATAATTATATTATGTCCTCGGCTGTTTGTGAGGATTACGTATTTACATTGATAATCTGGATATTAACAAGTTACGCACCTGCAGATATAAATCCATTAGCCAGTGCAAATGCGAGCTTCCCGCCACCAATAAACCCGATCTTCATTGCTTCGCTTAGAGATACTGAAAGTATTTACGGAATAGAGATTATAAGACAATGCACTGTCACGAGATAGTGATTATCGGCCTTAGATTGCCATCTCTACATAACAATAAAGATAAGAGAATATATTAATGAAAGATTAGAACCATCCATCACCGAAGATGTATTATTTATCGTTAAGTGATATTATCAATGTAACGTTCATGAAGTTACTATAAATCGTGCAGCTTTCATTTCAAAAATCAATAATTAATTTTATGTATGTAATAATAAAGGGACCTTCTGATTTATGTTGGGTCCCTTAAGTAGGGCCTGAATATAAATTAATAACCGACTTGGTATTACTTGGATCTCACACCTTTTTACGGTAGAAGAACTGAGTTGCGAAACTTGGTTTTTTTGACAAGTATTGTTTTTTATGGGATTTGGGTTTTACATCATAATAAAGAAATATGTATATAGAAATATACCAGTTTACTGATGTATATAATATACTCGTAGCTTTGTACTTACATATATAGATATTGCTTATTACATATATAGATATTGCTTACATATATAGATATTGATATATGTCGAGTAATTGATTTGAGAAAATTTATTCAGCGTTCTGTAGCCAGTCTGCAGGGTTATTTCATGCACACAATCGCTAACATCGGTCGAAGCACGTAGTCATTGACCTCAGAGGTAAAAATCTATATGTTTAGGTTTTATAAAAATATTTGGGACCGTTAGTGTTATGGGTTCAGAGTTCATTGTATGCTCGGCCATGGGACTATCGCGTATACTGAACTGAAAACCACCCGCGGTTCACTAGCACTAGTACTATAATCAAAAGACGACCAAGTGATATTTTTTATTACATTGTACGACCTTTTAAAAAGTTGACCAAAATATTTAGCAAAGCGTAGCAAGTAGCTCACGTAAAAAAAAAACGTTACATCTTACATGTTTATTAAAAATGGTAATGTTACAATAATGCGTAATTTGTAAGGAACACGAGGCATAAGTCTTCTCTAGCTTTAGAAAGATCATGGTCAGGGTGTCTTTGTCGAGACCACGCGTCTGCTTTAAAGTCGTTGCAGTCCATGAAGCATTTGCAACATGATAGATTACATATTCGATTGCAAACTAAACTCGAAAGCAGTATTGATTTGTAAAAATCAATAGGAATAGTAAGCGCTTGAGATCGATGTTTGTCATAACGTATTAGATATTAGAAAATGATTACCTAGACGAAGTTACATAAAGTTTGTCAGAGTGGGCAATGGAGGCTCTTGCAGAATTAATAACGACCTTACGGGACGGGACTAGAAATTATGCGCAGAAAGCCTTTACATTTTTTATTAGGCATTATGTTAAGCACAGTTAGGTAGTTCATGGATGTACGAGTAGTTGTGCTTGTCGGTATATTCATGTAGGTACGCCTCTTTCTACCGCGGGGCGCGGAGGAATTGTTAGTACAGCGATTTATGTTCAAGTCTTAAGGCAGTGGTTGGCTGTTTGTGTTTGCTGTACCATATCGGTGACAATGTTTAATATCGACAAAAGGATTGAATTGGTATCATTCTTTAAGTTTATTTCGTGAATTCCTTTTAAGTTTATGGTAATCTACTTACACTGAAGTATTTTAAAATATACGGAAATATATGAATTTATGTATGTTATGCGGCCTTGCCTTAAAGCGTGCGGTATCACCTCCAGTCAGTTATGTGAACTGCAGCACCGGATTAACAACCTTCTGATTGTGACGCATGAAAGCACTTCACATTGTCTGTTGTTGACATAATTCCATACCGTGCTAAATATTTAAATCCACATAAATATGTGCAAATCGTATAAAAAGGTGGCCCGGCACTTATGCTTACTTAGTTCGACCAATATTGACAATCATCGGCGTCACTTTATCACTTCAGTTCCGAGTCCATATTGTTTTTATGGTTCTAGCAACATCTTTACAAACAGGAAGTTGAAGCATCTTGAATATCATAATTATGTAAGCAATAGTGGAATCGTAATATATGTTCAACCTATGTGAAGATGCACCTATATAATTCTAATAGCGGGTTAGTGGCTCAACAGCGTTAACTTATTATTAAAATTAACACTTAAGTTATCAAATATTGCAATATACGTTGCCTACACCTTATATTTCTATAAGTTCCAATAATTGTATAATATTAATGCATTTTTTTTTTCTGAACACTTCACTTACCAAGAACGCGAACTTGTATTTGTAAAGCGCGTAGTGATTTTTTGAAAATCGTAGATAAATGCAAATGTTCTAATATAAATAGGTCAGATTACTTAAAATTCTGGCTTTATTTCAGAATATCGTACGATTAGTTACGATTATTCTTTTATCGTTAGCATTACCATTCTTCTATCGTGTCGCGAAAACCTTCATGTAATAAAAATAAATAATATGTAAAGTTATAAATTGTGCAATTTACTAGTCGATCGCTAGAAACCCGCTAATTCAAAGTTCAATTAAGTCATCCAAGACAATAAAATAGTGTTGCTGTAATTTCTACATTTAGTTGTGTTCATTAATCTGGTTAGTAAAACAACATTTATACATTACAATGTATATATATGTTTATGTAACAAATTGTTACAGATCCCCGAGTGAAGGACTGGCCAATGATGTCGTCCCCTTGGCCCACGTTGGCGGCGTGCGTGTGTTACGCGATTTGTGCGCGACATATCGGCCCCTCGTTGATGGCGAACCGCAAGCCCTTCGAACTGCGCAACGTACTCGTCTTCTACAACCTCGCACAGACCATCTTCAGCGCTTGGATATTCTATGAGGTAAATATGTACGTCAATAACCAGGTATGCCCGCTACCACGCCAATATACACGAGCGAGGAACTAACTAACTGATTATATCCATCGTGAACGGTCACTCCAGGTGTACAAAGATTGTAGGGCGAACCCTTCCATACCCCCACATCAGTGTATTGTGAAATTCAGTCTAAATTAATTTACTTTGCATTTGACCATTTCTCTATAAAAGTTTTAGTATTTCAAAAGTATACAAATTTTATATTTTACATATTAGTATTTATTGTATTATATTCAACTTAATTTTCATTATTGCGAGAGGAAAGGTTTAAAATAACATACTGATTCGTTAAAATGCTATTTTGTTGTTATAGATTTAATGGTTTCCATATGAATATTACTTTAGTGAGTACATAAATGGACGCATTATAAACATTTACCTTGCTCGGTTTTGGAGAATAAATTATTCATGTAACTAATTGAAATCTAAATAATTTATAAATCACTGAAAATATCAACAAAAATCAGCATTATTATGATAATTTCGACCGGTGACCCTCATTCATCAATAGCACATTTACTCAGTACTTGTGTACAGTATACATACATATGTTAAATCAGATGGAATTAATATAAAGTGATATAAATTGTTTATTCCACATCCTTGTAATGACAAATATGGTTTATTATGATTGCAAGTCTAAACTTTACAATCGGCCTAATATAATGTATTTATTTAGCTAAATTTACAATTTTTATTACATTTCAAATTTACAACTTTGCATTCTCAATTTCGTATGATTGTGCTATTTCAAATATTCATGTAATATTTATCCCCGGTAAATGTTTTTAATACCTTAAATTGTATAGACGCATAAGTCAAGACAGTAAAAATGTCCTGATTATTGGTTGGTACTCTATCTGTAAAGTAACATCATATATTTTTACTACCGATGCCCGCGGCTTCTCCCGCGTGCAATACTATTTTTAGTTTCCTGTGATATATAACACATTATCAATAAAAACACCAAGTTACTCCTTAACATCACCTGTCAGTGAAATTTTCTTCAAAATCGGTCCGACCGTTACGAAGGTTAGCCGGCATAAACAAACAGTCAGACAAAACATTGTAACAATTATTTTTTGTTGTAAGTACCATATATTATAGCTTCATAAGGATTTAGTAAAAAGCTAATATTTTGATATTACAAACAGACACTTCAATTTTATATTTCATCTGTGTAATGGTAGTGACCGGGTGAACTTCGCATAAACTGTTTCTGTTTAGACGACACCGGTAGACATGTGACTCGAACTAAAAAATATCAGATTGTTCTAGATAAAACAACAAACCTGACCCACTCATACTCATCCTCCCTACAATCATTAAAGACTACCTCGTATACAGTTTCACTCATTTCCTAAGTACTAATCTTGTTTATTGTGTTAGAACAGCGAGAATTTGTACTAAGTTTTTGATTTGAACAACTGTTGTTTTGTGATAAAATTTAACGAATTCGATACAAGAAGTTGGTATCATTGAGTAACATTCGGTAACGCTATCTCGTCGGTCAACTGAAAGTGGTGAGTGACAGCTGGCGTTGTCGTTGGAGCGTCGTTAACGCGAATCAACTTTCGCTGCGACCGAATTAATCGATAGAATTAGGTGACCGTTTGTTTCGTCTGCCGTAAAGTGTGACCATCGCAAATGTAACATCGTTCTATCAGTAGGTACGTACATCCGCTTTGCTATGTGATATGAGCTTGCTGACTACAAAAATGTTGCGACCTTAACAAGAACTAAAAAGGATATTGATGCCGAAAATTACCCACGTCTTTGGACTAAGCCATTCCGGTTCCCACGCGGGTCTAATCGGGGTCATATTGAAGAGTAACAAAGCATTTCCCAGTATACTAATTGTCGCAAAATAAAGAAACTTATTTTTTTGGTAATTGTACATTATTGTTTCACGCATGATTTTATTTACAGTACTTGGCGAGTGGTTGGTGGGGTCACTACGATTTCCGATGTCAACTCGTCGACTATTCTCGTAGCCCCAAAGCAATGAGAGTAAGTAGTGCTTTAAAAATTGATTTCAGATATAGACAACTGTTCTGAAAGAAACTTCCCCTTTTGAAGATAAAATTGGATCGGAGCGCCGTCCGTGAATCAATTTTTCTTTAATATTAGATTTCCGCAAAAGTAATTCAGTCGTTTGAATATGTCGAAAATTTGGAAAATGTAGTACCTAATGTAATATTCCTATCACGTATAAAGCATTTATGAACATTACATTATTTGGAATATTTTTATATCAATCTCAATCTTTTTATAGAATTAGTTCGGAAAATGTTTGTAAGAATTGAAGGTAATAAGCAAATCGTCTAATGTCGATTGTATCTTTCAATAAATGGAACCATACATTGTAATGTTTTTTAAATCAATAAATGCAAGCTATTAGAATCCATTAATCGTTGCAAGGTTCATTGATTGACATAAATGTAAATGTTTTGAATAAATATATCTTATATATTTTTTTCAATTAGGTGTATTTAACAAAACGTCAGACTTGAGACAAGGTCCCTCATTAAACCGACTCGTCTACCTTCAAACAAACGTACGTCTTAGCAAACGAAGGATTTATTCGTTTGTAGGTAATATGACGTAGAGTTGAATAGGCCAGTTGGTTTATACACCGATGTTTTAGTCTATCCGGGCCTAATATGTCCGGTGTGCTGAGCTGGGGTGATAATGGCGTTGTTTCCTTGTACGGCTAGATGGCGAACACATGTTGGTGGTACTACTTCAGCAAGTTCACGGAGTTTTTCGATACTTTGTTCTTTGTGTTGCGTAAGAAGAACGAGCATGTATCCACTCTGCACGTCATACACCACGGCATCATGCCAATGTCGGTGTGGTTTGGCCTAAAATTTGCTCCAGGTAATTATTTTGAATACCTTCTAAACTTACTCTATTTGTCTATGTATTTGATCAAGATTTCGCTGCTTTTCATGAATACTCACACATCTCAAAATTTTGAAATTACCAGTTTATAGCACAAATAAATCCAAAATATTCCTTATTTCATTCTCGGTAAGACTCACATTCATAAAGGCAAAAGTGGCATAATGGCGCGCAAAAATGTCGTTTTGTGATTGGTTATATTCTACTGTATTGATTTATTGTTTAATTTTCAAAGAGCTACCCTGTAAAAATGTGGATTTTGGATTGTGCGAGTATTCATGAAAAGCAGCGATTTATATAAAAATCCACTGTCGGAAGTACTAGTTTTTTTCTGTTGAAATTTCAACATGGAATATATAATTGTTCTTTTTTACACTTCATTGTTAGGAAGTCGTTTAACCTGTCCCTGATCTCTTGCGGAAAATACAAACGGAAAATCTTAGATTAAGAGCACAAGGGACGGTGGGAGGAATGGATTATTGATAAGTTTACTTATCGCAAAGCGACTCATAATGGATTAATGCCCAAATTCTTACATGCTATGAAATTATACATCTATAGATTTGGCATTATTCTAATTGTCTTACAAATAAGGGAAGGTTTGTGAGTGCATTTGGAGGTCGTAAATTTTAATGCCTAACACAAGGCAATCATCAATTCAAATTAATATCTGGCAGAATACATTTGGGAAATGTGCAGTCTAAAAATGTATTATACTGCGAGCATTTTAATATCTATTCGGTAGACGGCAATGCTATTCCAAATGGAACACTTTGCATATTCAGATCTCTCGTTTACGATTTGGTTATATAACCATCGACCCGTCCCAGATTCAAACGCATGCAACAAGATTATAGAGACAGGTTCATTCACACGTGTTATTTTCGCATGACCTCTTGCACGCTGTAGCTACACTTAGTGTGAATGATATGAAGGTGTATCGTATTAATATATTCGGTAATAATGGTAGCAAGTATGAGATAAAAAAAACATCAAAAAAGGATTGTTTCCATACTTTTTATGGAGAAAAAATGTCAGAAACGATATAAAGAAAGCAAATATTTATGTATTATTGTATCGCGTTGCATGCACGTATATTAACTCTCTTGATTTCAACAGGTCGACGTGACATATTTATCTTTGACTGCGCAAATACGTGACGTTATGGCCTAGAACTTTGTATGACTCTCAGACAAAAACGTTACGCTTCATGTTATGCATTAAATGTCTCATTTCAAGAGCTTCGCTGAAAATTGGTTAGAAAAAAAAAAGAAATTGATAAACCTATATTATTACTAATGTTGTATGTAATTTATATAGAATAAATATGTGGACAATCTTGACCACATTTTAGATCTCGTCACTTTCAGAAGCCGAGATTTTTGGATAGAAACTAATGTTTAACTTCTTTGTATAATGAATATTTTTGAATTCCAAATATTGTTACTTTTAACTCGAGTATAAAGATAAAGAAGCGACATGATGTGTAGACAGAATGTATAACTCATTTCCATATTACTGAATCTCATATTATGCCTTTTTCAAAGGTTTTTTAAAGATAAAACGGATGTGTGATGCTGATTGTTTTCAATTTGCTCTTCATTTGTCGTGTATACATATTTTATTCCGATTGACATATATATTTTTTTCCAATTGTCGTCTGTATTGTTTGTTAGGTGGTCACAGCACGTTCTTTGCGCTACTGAACACCTTCGTGCATATAGTGATGTACTTCTACTATATGGTGTCGGCGATGGGACCCAAATACCAGAAATACATATGGTGGAAGAAATACCTCACCGCTTTCCAGATGGTAAGTGAAATTGTCGCAAAGGATTACGTAGATTCTCAGACTATTCAAACATCGTTTCCAGTCGCTTCATTCAAAAAATTATGTCACATAAAAATTACATAGAAAATATTATTTTGTTTTTCAAGAAATTGCCTGCATTTATTGTCTCCTGTTGTATTTTTGTATAGCATTAACATGATGAAATCAACGATAGTCACGTGTCATTTAGTCCATTGGGAAAGTGGGATCATGAAGTATACAAAAACCGAAAACGATTTCAAACTGAAATTTGAATTTTGGTGGAATTTAGTTTCATAACATATATACTAGTGGACCTGACCACAATTTGCTGTGGTTACATACTCGTTATCTCAAATCATTTATGACAAATATCGTGCGTTCAGAAATTGATTTTATGTAAAAATTTATTGACAATTGACATTTATTATTCATTTATTTTATAAAAACTGTCCTATCTTTTAAGTTGGATGAAGTATGTACAAAATTTTATTGAAATCGGTTCAGTGGTTACGGGGATTTTCGCAAACGAACATCGTGACACGGGATTTTTATAAATATAAGAGATATTGATGAATAATTAGTTAGAGTAATGTCCGCCTTGGTTCGTCGGATGTGCGTCTCGTTGTCTCGTGTGAAGTGTTCGCTAGCAGTGAGTGTGACGTCACGTGTCGCAGGTGCAGTTCGTGCTGATCTTCAGCCACCAGCTGCAGGTGGTGTTCCGGCCGTGGTGCCAGTACCCGCGCGTCTTCGTCTACTGGATCGCGATGCACGGCTTCCTCTTCCTCTTCCTCTTCAGCGACTTCTACAAGGCGCGCTACAACAAGGCCGCCTCGAAACCCAAACTCCCCGACGGCCTCTGCATGGTGAGACCTCAAACACTGACTCACTCACTGACTCCACTTAAACGGCGGGGAACTGCCCGAGTAAGGAGGGGATCCTCGAGGCCCGAAATTCCCACGCGCGCCATCAGCGCAGACGCGTGCGATGAAAAAAAAAAATAAAAAAAAAAATTAAAAAAAAATTACGGCTGGTCTAAACCAGGGGCGTTTGAATGTCACATGTAATTTGGCATAAACAACTGTCTACACTGTTTCAAACCGCCCTTTCATACCGTGTAGCGTAGATTTTTTTTATACTCTCAATATGCAATCCCATTCATAATATAGATACATACGTCAGCTGCACGTATACATTAGGAGATATTATGTTAATCTGTGGTTACCGTTCACGATCCATTTTATTATAACCACAAATCTTATGAATAAACAGTCTGATTGGATAACATTATTGGCTATTGTGCATTTTCTTTAAAAAAGAAATCGATGGACTTAGAACCTTCAACGATGGTTTTTCAGCAACATGTTTCAATTTTATGTCATGAAATTATCACAAGTTGCTAGCCATTAAAAATCATTCATATAATCATTCATTCATATAATAAGGTAAATATGAAACATACCATCGCCGAAATATTTCTTAGTTTTTATGCAGTTTAAATATTACTCTGTAAACATATCCCATATTGGCTTTTCTGCCGCTACTCGGTCCGCTTTCGTTATTTGCTATCGCGCAACTCTTAATGCGTTGTATTTGTATTTTTAAGTTTAAAATTCGATTTTCTTTTTCTTAAATAGGTCGAGAGCAAAAATAACAGAACGTTATTTCCATGAGAGCCCCCTTTATTTCCTACTCGAACGTTAATATTACCAAAGAAACAAACGTACCTAAAAAAATATTGCAACGCTTATTGATTTCATTAAACTTCATGAAATGTATTTTATATTTTAATGTTTACAACCGTCTGGAAAATTTACAGTCTTTGTTATGTACCCATTTGTTATGAAGTGTCGAAGTGTTAACTCACTATTCCAACAAACCCACAGCTAGACCAAATAAATGATTGAAATGTAGTGTGTGACGTTTCATTTACAAATCACACAGCAAAATATCGCACAAAATGTTCGTAGCATAAATAATATATTGCTAAAATTAGATGACCGCTACAGAAGGTGCTAGGTACAGGATCGATAACAGCTATTAACTGAATTCACACTAACAGTCCTGTTAAGAGTCGGTTACAGATGTCCATGGGCGGGAGCGGCCACTTGCGACCGCTGCCTGCTCGTTCGCTGCTCTATTCTAATAAAAAATAAAAATAACGCGGCGGTATGTGCCCGCAGAGCGTGCTGCGCGGGGAGCGGGACGGCGCGCTCGGCTACCGGCAGGAGCAGGACGCGCGCGTGCCCAACTCGTACGCCGCCTCCGCCGCCGACGCCTTCGTGCGCCGCCGCGCGCTGCCCTAGCGCCGCGCGCCCCGCCCCCCACCCCCTCGCTCTCAACACTGTACATTGTCAAAATAATCTTTCCATTTTGAAAGTATTGGATGCAAAAAGAAGTCACAAGACCAGTTCATAAATGGGACCCACCGACTGCAACGGCGACCATCCCGGGACTGTAACGCATTTTGTGGGTACTATTTTGATCATACACGTGAAATGTTTCCTTTACGACCGGTATCGCAGCCATATAGGCATTATTTATAAATCGTTCGTTAATTTTCAAGATTGACATTCGAACGATCCGGCGCCGGCTTCGGCCGACGGCGCCCGACGCTCCTGGACGTTGTTATTACAAAATAAAACAGCACTGTATTCTTTCACATAAAGTTTGTTGATGCACAAAATCCCACTCGTTCTCGGATCTCGAATTTTCCGATCCTTTGTAAGTTTTAAGTACAAAGTGTTTTAATTCTTAGTGAATTTATGAAATAGAAATTTCTTGTGACGTTATATTTCTCTATTGATCAATGTATTGTTCTAGTGTGAAGCTCATTCATACAGGTTTCACGTAATTATTTATAAAGATAGAAAAATAAAATAACAGTGAGACGGGCATTTTATTTATTGTATATATACAAATCGAATGCGATTATAAATATGTACGCAAATATTATTACTACAGTATATAGTGTATTATAGCTGGTTTGTGTAAATATAATTTTACGGATACGTTATAGATCCATAAAAGTTCATGAATGATGGATGTTACCGCGATGTCTACATGTGCATAGAATGCAGTGTCATTTACACAATTATGATTATGTTTTACATTCGTATTTTCCCATTGAAGTATTATAAATGTTCATTATGCGATGCAAATAATGCAATTTAACCCAATTAAGATTTATTCATTTTGCTTACAATAAAATAATAGGGGAATAAAGTTACATACTAGATTTCATAGTAATTTAATTCCGTGCACACTAATAGATATGTATGTGTCTAAGAGCTAGTTATAATAGATCTGTTGAATATTTGTAAGTATTGAATCTTTAGTTGGATGGAAACAATCGAGTTGTATTTATTATAGTGACCGGCTTTTGGTTTAGGCGTAGCGCTGATCTGTACATTGCTGTAAATGAACTAGTTCCTTAGGAGTATACTATCGGAAGAAGGGATTTCAACAAATATTATTGTATATTCGTGTGAACGATAACACTTCGAACAAAACTAGGATTAGTTGAGTGTGTGACGTCGTGTCACGGCGGTGTATGGAGCTTTAAGTGTTGTGCATCTCGAGCGGCGGCCGGAGCGCTACCAACAGATCTGCTCAAATATTTGCTGCGTACTCACTATTTTGCAACTTATTTATTATTTTAATAAAGTATTTTACAAGTAATATGTTCATATTATTTGCATCCTTTAACTTTTTTACCACCTTCAAAGCAAAGATTTGATTAAATTAACACAGGATATTTTTAGTGTTATGAGAAATTATAATTGTCGAAATATTAATCATTACCGTGGCACTTGAATTATTACTCGATCTTATCTGCAGGTTGATAGACGTGTAAATTGCAGTAGACACTGAACATCAAACTGCTTATATGCATTGTTCTACTGCCGGACCCGGGTCTGCTTTCATAGTGGCAGGGTCCTAGGCCATAGTCCACCACGCTGGCCAATCGCAGTTGCAAGTTAAAGGTAAATTATAGAGGCTTGCATAGCACCCTCGGACCAGTAGGTAGTTATATATCACATACATAATGCCATGGAAGTAACTGATTAACTTCAATTAATCACAGAAATGAAAACAGGTACGTACGTTAGCCTGGCTTGAGTGAAACATTATTTTTTATGTAAACAAAAAGTACAAGCCGTCTATACACTACAAATTCCGTTACTGATTAAATTGGTTCTACGACCTTTCTGAATGATTAAACCATTCGTTAAAGCTCTACATTATTCAACTAATTACAAAACTTAAGTAACAAGAAGAAGAAGAGCATATAAAAGTTTCAGTAAAATGTATATGTAAATGCGTACAAGTGTATAAGTGTCAATATCTTTATAGCGGGCTTTTTTCGCTATTACAAGGACGTTTCAGAAAACGTGATGTACTAGTACTACTCGTATGTTCAAGGAGAACATTTGTAGATAGGTAATGTACATGCTTAATATGTACTCGCATGTAATATCCAGTTAAGTGAAAAAAGAGGAATCGGGCTAAATACGAACAAACAAATCTTTCATGATATTCAATTAATCATTTAAATTTGATACCTACATCATTATCAGTTTATAAATAAACATTATTATCACCTACCTAACCGCGCGTGAAAATACTTAATTATAATTACATATTTAATTAATAATTTACAATTACATTGAGCTGCCTTAAATAAATTTAACCTGCTTAAGAATTCATTTTATAGACGAAAAATAGAATAAATTATTGCTTTTCGAAACTAGTACGTATTTGAAGCTTAACATTATTAAATATTACCTAGGTAATTAGTTATTAAAAAGCCTCTTTTCATTATGAATGATGTAAGTTTAAAGTCTAGAATGTTTTTCAGTTCAATGTCTTTAACTTTTTATTTCACACAGTTTATTTGTCTGATTAGTTCAATGTAGGTATACCCAAAAACTAATGAGCCGACTTTACGAAACGTAGTATTCTAGGTATCTACTTATCATCAAGCTCTAGTCTAGCAATTTTAATTACAGATGAAGCAAATAATTATTATTAATAATAATAAACATACTATTTTTAAATTGCATTTATGAATGATAGTTTTTAAGACCTATTGTGTACCTAAATAGAAAACTGAATACCTAAATAAGTACAAAAATATAGGTAAGTAGGTACTTACGTTATTTTTTACCTTTGTTCAGTGAAGCTGACGAGAAACGACTAGCTAATTATTAAAGACTAATTTTACATTAGGTATATTTCCAGAAGCGTTTTTATGTACTTACATACCTACATACCTACGATCTATTTCAATATGAACAACTAAGAGGGACTTAGGAATGATTAACTAAGAGGGACGGCGATAAACATATTAGGTTAATTCCTGTTTTGAATCTTATCTAATATTATTGCTAATTTACAGATTGAGGAGTAACTATGTATGTAAATAAGGTCGTACAGTAGTAGACTATGTCCTTGTTCAACTTGAATATTATGTTGACAGCGACACACCTTACTGTAGATTCTTAGAAATCTATAATATTGTCATTAATGAGAAAAATTATTTTAATTACTCTTCTCCGAGACGAAGTAGGGTAGTACCTACATAGACTTAATGGAGTCGTGCAAGATTCCAGTTCATTCGAAATGTAATCATGTATATAGAGATATAAGGGTATTACAATAGATTGTTGTGGTAGTACCACTACCTAATACCTACCTACCTAATAAATAAAAGTAAGTAGTGGTAGTGACTGGGAGCAAGATTACAGAATAGTTTTTACAGAAATCTAAATGAAACATATTTCTCAATTACAATTACAATAAATTACAAAAGATTCCTAAATATCTGTACACGGACTTCTTTTCTGTAGCGCAACAGTGTGAAGCTAATAACCTAATCCTATTATTTTCGGACGTTCTATCCGATAGAACACTAATTTTCATTGTAAGTTGCATACTTAAAGTTTTGAAATTTTTTTTCAAACATTTAAAAAAAAAAAGAAAAAAAAAAAACCTAAATTTGTAAAATATTTTTCGCTAAATCCTCCTTATTTCACCTAAATAGCCGTTCTAAGTCGGTTTGGACACCATACGACCTTCGCCGACAGTGGGAAATTGAAACACCGAGTACTGTGTTAATTTGCAATATTTTTATTCCGGTATTTTCATACTTACTTATATCCAGACTTTGTCATAAGAAAAAACTGAATCGATGGAAACTCATAATGGACAACTTTCTTAACCTTTCATAATATTTTTTTACGCATTTCGGTACCTACCTAGGTGACACGTTTTAGATTTCCTGTGTTCCATTGCCGCGCGGAACATTTCTTTATTACAATTTTCTATCTATCAATTTATCAAGCTAAATATATTAGTTGTTTGTTTATACCTAATAATCTCTAGCGATTTGAAAAAATCCTTTGAATTTGAGAGGAATTTAATGCGCAACGATAGTTAGGTTCGAGTGAATCAATTAGCTAACATGCAGTTAATGAAATTAAACGGTGAGTATCCTATTAAATATTATAATTTACACCTGTATACCGGTACTGGGTTATTTTTTTACATAAAAATAATAATCAGTGTTCAATTCTATATTTAAATCATTTAAAAAGTATTTTATTTTATTTCTTTTGTTATATGTCAATTGTATATACGTCAATAAAAAGATATTGAACAAGCAGTGAATTTTACTTGCAAGAATATATTTATAAAATCAGTTTAATCCTTATAATAAGCCTTAACAATCAGCTTGTATAATCTTGATAAAACCTGCGATTATTTCTGTGTACCTATAAACCATGTAAACATTAATTTCATTTTATTCGCATGTGATGATCATTCGAGACGGCATTTGGCCTTTGCTTCCAATTTACACCATGATTGCGCCAACAAGCGACACGTTTTAAAAACTTTGTTAAAAAAGCAATTCATGTTAATGTACGGAAACATCCTTTGATATTATGCTAACCATGGACAAGTTTTTATTTTCAACTGAGTAATCGTATGCAATGATTTTCGGAGTAAGAAAGTTTTTTTGGGGCATTAAACTGACATCTAATTTCAATAACCTCGAAGTTGAACAAGTACCATTACCAATACGGGGAAAGTCGACACAACTTAAATTGATATAAAGCTGAATAAATCCTTTTTGGCTCATCTTATAAGTTTGTATAAATTTTACGTACGTACATGATTACTATACATAATTATCTACCTACTTAACTATTTTGGTTTAGATAGTTTTTAAATTTGGTTGAATATCGGTCTCACTGAGAATTGACTTTTTTCGACTTCCATCTTTAATGTAGGCGCATAATTACATATGTACCTATATTCCAAAAATGCATCTTTTATTTGTTGACACCGGGTTCGTACATGGAATTGACCAACTCGGAATTTAAGTAAGTACCGACATTTTCCTGAGGTACCTAAGTTATAATGACTTTTATGTAATTAATGACACTACAAACAGTAAAAAAGAGTCAAGAAATTGTTCCTTCATAATATTTTAGTTAGGGGAATATTATATTTCTATATGAGCGGAAATCTTTTGACAGAATCTTCCTATGAATATACAGCTGAAGAGAGTGAATGAACCTATGTACTTTTTAATAGCCGTGGCCAACATAAGAGCAGTTAACTTGATTAAAACAGTAAATGCCAGTTTTAGTAATTTTGTCTTCCTGCAGCGAAAACTTTAATCAATTAAACTCTTTCAACAATACACTATATAAGAACAACAACACACGGAATAAATATACACCATAAATAGAATTTCACAGACAGAAGCTCCGGCGAAAACAGAATTTATGGCTTTATAATGTTGCAATACCAGCCATATTTATAGATGAACATTTAATTCTAACCTACTGAAGATATGAATCAAGAGTTTCCTTTGGCCGTCATGTTACCTTACACCAATCGCGCGTTCTTACCTGTAACATAAAATCCAGATTCTAAAACTTGTTTACAATGGACCAGTTATGTTAAAATAAAGACTACATAAATCTAGTTCCTCTTTTACGAGAATTTATCAGTGGTATATATCAGAAGAATGGCCGAGGGATAATATCACGTAATAATTACAATTCTACATACTAGTCTTGCTGATTCATGCGTAGTCAATCACATTGTCGCGTTGATCTTGACGTCTTCTGTTTGCCTAAATATTTTTACTAATATCGAGATCCGAATGTTTGCTATAACGTGTCATCGTTATTACCATCGTCAACCGTGTAATTGTTTCACTGGTGGACACGAGTCTCCTCTTAATACTAAAAGGGATAAGGCCACAGTGTAAACCACTAGTCAAGCTCAAATTGCTACTCGTCCATTCACACACCTATAAGAACTTTAATAAAGAACGTAGAGTTCTCTACCTAGTAGTAGTAGTAGTAGTAGATTTACTTTCACTGCTGTTACGAATGAAACGTAACTTTAAAACCGTATATTTTTATATAGCCAAAGGTGCGTGCCAAATTTAAAGGTTTGCAACGAAGACAATAAAACACACTATAACGTTTATGTCCAGAATTTGTTACATTTTGAAGTGTCGTAACAGGCAAGGTAATAATATGAACACGCGTACATAATCAGTAACATGTACACCCCATGACTGACCAGCATTCGGTACTAACTGGTAAGTGTCTTTGATAATCGTAAATCATTCGCCTTGACTTTGTCGCTAACGTGACAAATCTGATGTGTTCGACAAACACTCTAAATCTACTAGCAATGATGACACGACCTTTGTAGCGTCGGTAAATAGTGGTCAATAAATATTTATACTATACTATTATAGGGATATATGTGCCTTTGTGAATAGGAACTGGGAACCACGACTATTTCTGAATAAGATGACGTCCAGTTCCAGAGAACTTACATTAAAAAGATTTAAACGAAATGTGAAGATTACAGAGAACATGTAATTTGGTATAATCTGTGTCCATATACTTGTTTATTATTAAATAGTAGTAGTACCTATCAGAAATGAGTGTCGGGTCTATAATTCATATTAATACTATAAATAATTTTTAAAATCATCCTTATTGATATTGGTTTTATTTCGTGCCTTCCAAAAGGGTAACTGTTATAAATAGTAGCTACGTAATAATTTTTATTCGTTATAGACTATAATATACATATAATATTATAGTAGGTAGTGGGTACGTGCCTGCCCGAAGATGTTTTTGGCGCCACTCATATTTAAATCCTATCGATTTATAAACCCTTCAGATTTTTTATGAAACTGTCAACAATTTACAATATGTGTATGACGTACAGGTAAGTACAATCTGTTGCGTCGTAGAATTAATTTGTAAATTTACCTAACACTATTTACTCGTACTAAGTGGTTAGACGCTGACGCCAACTTCTATAATTGTGTACTATAGAGGTATATTTGTTTGTTCGAATTTACGTGAGCGATGGCTGCCTAGGTAAGCACCATGAAGATAAATTAGGAATGATCATTTATGTTTCCATTTTAAAACGAGTATTTAACGCTATTAAGTTGGTTTTTAGTAGTTATGAAAAAATAGAATTTAAACTAGAACTCAAGATTATTAATGTCCTTAAAATAAACGAATACCTACTTTTTCAATTAGCAACTACATACATACGTGGTATACGTATTGACGAATAAATGTGATTTTTAAATGTAGAATTTTGTTTGTGCTTTGATGTATTAAACTGCTTTTAAGCCAAGAAGGCCACGCGTTCAATTGGTTACAAAAATAGAGTGTGTATTATCAACCTGAAAACATTTTTAGAAATCGATTGATTAGCTAATGGAACATAATGACTGATTATATAATACGATTAAAAAACTGATACTACGCTGTAATATAAGTGAAGTACAATGTCACAAATGAGAACGTTGACACGAAGTGACATTCAGTTCAGTAATTAGCCAGTAATAGTAGGGGCGCGGAGGTCAAGCCGCAGCGATCACCTTGCCGCCGCCAAGGCGATCCTCGGTCACTGCTGGAGTGTCAATCGCGCGATGCGGATATTTGTCTGCAAACTATCTTGTTAGACCACCCAGCGTTCAACCATATTTGGTAATTATATTTAAATTCCACTGTTACTTTGATTTCGGTTATATAAAACAATATGTACTCGTACTTAGATCAACGTTTGAAGACCACGCAACATCAATTGTGCATGTATACTTAGAAATACATATCAGATACGTGGTGACTTTGCCACAATCACTATCCAAAAGTTTGTTGTCAATAATATTGCACAAGTATGTAGGTAATTCCAAAGCTACATCTGCTATTTATAATATTCACTAAGTTGTCATCGCGGATTCTTTACAGACTTGCGATTACCTGTGAATTCTCTTAAATCTGTGACTGGCCTCGTGGTCGAGTGGTTAGAAACACTGACTGCACAATGGAGGTTTTGGGTTCGACCCCAATCACCGCAATCGTTTGTGTGTTAAGCACATTTATATATCTGTTCTATGTCTGGGCGTAATAAAAATATCTATGTAAGTATTATATCGTAGGTATTATATGTAGGTACTTTTGTGCATGAATTTGGTAAATCTTATAATTATTGTACCAATTATTAAAATATAAGAATATCATGTAAATAATTGTTAATAACGACAAATATAATTTTATTTGCTATAATCAATGATCCAATGATCCAATACAATACTCCAGGTACTCAAATTGTATCAGGTCTTTGACTCGAGCTCAACCAAAAAACCAGAGGTAAAAAATACCGGAAGTAACTGAATAATACCTGTCATTTTGTATCACTATGTCGGATATGTCGATGGCACAGTTTACAAAACAGGTTTAAAAGAATCCGCGACAAGTAATTACTAATTTGTATAATTAAATTCAAACATGTCTTGTTCACAAAAAAGTTGTTGAAACTGGTTTGAGAAACAGTGTCTAACTCAATAAATAAATTCGCGAAGGTACTACTACGAAGTACGTACTCGTAACCTAATCCTGTGTTCAAATTTATCTCCATTAATGATGTAAGATATTTTAAGGGTTGTATCAATGTTTGTTTTATTCATTTCTTGTATTACACATGCAATAGTGATAAATTCTCTATCAAGACTAAACAATAATGTTTTATTACACAAAATTAACAAATAGGTATACCAGAGAATATGTTCCTACATAATTTGTTTTAATTTATTTATTTATTTGATAGATACTTTTCAATAATCTTGATATTGATTGAAAATACCAAAATACTTAATATCGGTTAAAGTGGTTTAACATAAAAAAGAAATACATATAGATTCTTAAGAGGAAAGGATTTCAGTAAAACGTATGAAACTTGTTTTGAGTAAATTAATAAACAGCTTGACAAATCACACGATTACCACGATATTTATAATTCCAGAGTGGCCGTTTTAACTTTTATAGTTCCTTCTGAGAAAGCCCTGTGTAATTAATTGATCCCCTAATTACCAGTCCAGAAATCGGACACATTTACGTGTGCCAGTACAAATATATAATACATATCAGTAGCGTAGCCGATATTGATTAAAACAACAAAAAAACCGAAATTTACAAGTGCCTTAAAATACCATAATTTTGATAACGTATTATTATAACATTAGCAACACTAAAATATTTGCTATAACATTTGAAAGAAAAAAATATGCAGTTAAAAAAAACAATACGGTTGACTGGGAGAGAATGCTTCTACATTAAGTTCGCCTTTGAGTTTATTTTTTTTTAAGTTTCAAATAAAGAATAAATACATAAATAATAAAATATTTGTCTTCAGTATACATGTTTATGGAATCTGTATTTATAAAAATGTATACAATATTTATGCGTACAAGGCCGCCTTTTATTACTACTCGCTAAACCGGATGTTGTAGTAAGTTCTTAGCGTGAAATACGTCATACTTGGTGTAACCGGTAGGTACCATGAAATGTTATTTCGTAAACAATCGTAAGTCTTCCCTGCGGATAAAGTACTCGTATTTCGCGACACGTATTTCACTATCAAACAAAGCAAGTAGAATAGTATTACTATTGATACGTATTTGTTCTACATATATATTTGAAGTTTATCACAGATTCAATATTATTCCAATTAAGATAGGTAAGTAAATATATTTTATTTATTTATACTTTACTGCACCTTTATAAAACAAACATAACCTTAATGCCGCGTGGCATTTTCTACCAGTCAACCCCGGGTGGATGAGGAGAATTTGTGGCAAGTGTTAAAAGTTATAGTAAAAAGTTCTACATACATACATAAAGAAACGTAAATACATAAATATGTGCAGAAATACATACATAAGCATACCAGACATATACATACAGATCAAAACATATGCCTATATATATTTTTATACATATTGTTTAATTTCTTTTAATAGTCTGTATTTTTCTCAGTTATAAAAATGAACTAAATTATTTCTCATTTAATATGAATTAATATTTATAACTAGATTTATCATTTTTAACATGAAAAAATCCCATACAAAAACACGCATTTATAATATTGTTAAGTTATAATTACTTTCCATGTATTTTTTAATATTATAAAGCTGAACAGTTGAACTTTGGTTGAACGCGCTAATGTCAGGAACTACTGGTTCGAATTGAAAAATTATTTTTGTGTTGAATAGTCCCTTTATTATGGAATGCTATAGGCGATGTAACATCACGCTATGACTAATAGGAGTGGAGCAGCAATGACAAATGCTGCAGAAACGGAAAAATATTGATTTCCACGCGGGCGAAGCTGCGGGTACAGCTATTGTATTATACGAACAAAAAATGTTATTACCAATCCAAAAAGTACTGAGATTTTTTGTATGTTGGCGTAATCTTCCGCCTTTCCTATTTTCATGTACGTAAGTAGAATTTTTTTTAACCTCCAGTCAAGTCGAGTCCCAAATAAAGTAACACGAATTATAAAAAATCAGGGAAAAACGATGAAAGAAATAAAAGGTTATTATACAAAATGCAGCATAATTATAAGAACAGGAATTACAACAGGTCTTACTAGTAAATATTTTATTTCCTGGTATAAAATAGATATACTCGTATAAATTAAAAACTTACTCACGTACACGCATTTTTGTAACGTCAAGAAATCTATGATGGATACCCTTTGATATTAAGGACGTTGACCTTTGACATTAAAGTGTAGGATATGTAGTAGAGACCTTTGCAAAGACAAAACCTAATGTTATGTCCATTAAATAACTAAAATCGTCTTTTCGTTTCATTCTTATTACAACATCATATTCATCGCACGCGTCTTCT